>VUQS01018024.1:3774-14326 GCA_015108495.1 Heterochromis multidens | reverse complement strand
GAATTCAGAAATAATCTGGAGCTGTGAGCTGCAAGCCAGGGGAGAGTAACCAGCTTTTTAGCCCCAGGCATTTCAAAGAATTCTGGGTGGCGGTTGTGGAGAGGGAAAAGGGGGAGCAGGTGGAGATTGTGTGTGCGGGTACCTGGTGTGTGCTCATTTTTAAGGGGGTGGGATGTTGTTAGGTGAGAAGTGAAAGGAGACAGTTACTATGTCTCCTGCCTTGAGACACAGCTCATTGTCACCAACTTAAAAAATGTACATAATTTCCCTCCTTGCAGACACACACACACACGCACACGCACACACACGGAGACAGACACACTCAGCCCTCAATCCTCTAATAACCTGTCTTTTAAAAACCTTACAAGGATTACCTATCTGCAAATCTGCTTTGTATGCAGAATGTGATGGCGGAATGGAAATGAGCAACTGTTCAAGATGGCGCCCACCAAAAAAAGGGAACCACATCTGCACAAACCGATTAATCCGAAACATTCAGAGGAATCTCAAGTCATTTACAATATCACAGAATCCATAATCAAGATTCACTGCCAGAGCCCGAGTCTGCGGCACAGAGTCAATGCCCAGTTCAATGAGGGCTGATGGAATGTATAATTTCATGACAGATGCACGCATTCACGGGGGAACACAGGGTCATTTTAACATTCACAGGCAAAAAAATACAACAACTTACCCCAGAAAGGAAATACACACCCAATTATTAATGTGCAAAAGGAGGCACTAGCAAATGAAATATGTAAAAATATTTGTTCACTGATAGCACAGCATTCATAAAATGCAAATGTAGCACTATATATAAATATGTGATGTTTTTTAATAGCAACACATCAATGTAGCTATTTAGAAAAACAGCATTATATGGACAGAAATATGCATCTCTAATTGGTCAAATCCCTGTGTATGCATAACATTAATTAGGATGATCATGTTTGTTGTAAAGATTATGGGCTTATTTGTTCTAACAGGTGACTCACAGAGAAGACACATTAGGAACAAACCACTGTGGTCTTGGACTCATAGTGGGAGGGGACAAATTTAATGTGTGGCAACTTGAACGCAATGCATTTCAAATGGGAAAATGGGGCGAACAGATATGTAGATTTTTTTCTAAATCTGTGGCATGGTTTGTTGGTTTGAACCTTGCCAAGCCATGCTAAATCCAGTCTTTAAAGCCACGCAGCGAGCTATAAAGGTAGGAGCTGGCTGATAGGCTGGTGAGATCCATTGTTGTTGGGCCATCTGACAGTCAAACTCGTGAGGAAGAGGGAAACAGAGGAACAGGCCAGTGGGGTGCCTTATGAATTTAGACTAAGTTGAGATTCAACATTTGGCCAACAAACACATTCTCTCCTGTGAACTGTCAACAAATGCAAACCAAACCCAACAAGAACCACCCTGGTGAAAAAGCAGTTTTTTAAAATCTCTCATGTGGTTTTATACTTTGACAACATGCGACAGAACTGCTTGGGGTTAATGAAAGTAACAATAGGCAGAGAAATAAGTAACAGTGACACTGCTACAGTAGGATATTTTAGCACAACTGCAAAATGCAGAAATATCATTAAACATCTTTAAAGCTGCAGTAATTGCTATTTTATATAAACAATAATAAACAATAATAATAATTTTCATTGTATAGCACTTTTCAAAACACAGAGTTACAAAGTGCTTCACAGTTTGAATAAAAGCCACGTTCCAACATACACACTTCCATACCCGCAAATATGCAAATAATGGGGGAAAGATTAAGGGAAAACGGACTGATTCTTATATAGCGCTTTTCTACTCTCCCGGAGTACTCAAAGCGCTTTGTACAACATGCCTCAATTCACCCATTCGTACAAGCACTTCTTTCTATGCTTTTTAACCATTCATACTCCGATGAATGCATCGGAGAGCAACTTGGGGTTAGTATCTTGCCCGAGGATATTTGGCATGCAGACTGGAGCAGCCAGGGATCGAACCACCAACCTTCCGATTAGTAAGTGACCTGCTCTACCTCCTGAGCTACAGCCACAACTAACCTATAAAAATAACAAATCACAGATTCAGTTGACCTGATAGGCTGAGGAAGGCTGTTCCAGCCTCAAAAGCGTGATCGCTTCTGGTTTTAAAGGAAAGAGTGTGGAATAAGAGACCTTGATCAGATGATCTGAGAAGTCAGCTGCAGTGATAAGGTCTCACTAGCTCTGATATATAAGCAGGGGCCTGTCCATGTAGAGCTTTATATGTTAATAATAGGATTTTAAAGTGGATTCTGAATTCCACTGGGAGCCAGTGAAGGAAAGCAAGAATAGGTGTGTTATGTGAGCGCCGGCTAGTTTTTCTTTGCAACCTTGCTGCTGTGTTCTGCACCGACTGGAGACGGGCTATGGAGGACTGAGATGCACGTGAAAAGTGAGTTACAATAATTAAGGCAGGGGAAAACTAATGCGTGCGCTAAATTGCAGTATTTCTTAGATGAAGGAAACAAGACTGGATGAGCTTAGAGATGTGAGATTCAGAATTTAGATGCGGGTCAAAGATGAGTGTGAAAGAGGTCACTAATAGTGATTAAAGCTCAGTTCCATATTGTTTTTCCTTTTTTTTTTTTTTTAATCTTCTTTTATCTCACTAGTTTAACATTGCAGCGTAAAACTTTAATGTTTTGGTTCATCTATACAGCTGTCATCAACCTTGTTGTTCAGAAACAGTAATAAAAATGTGGCATGCTCCCTAAAGTTAGCATCTAGCTAGTGAACACAGTGTAGCCTGATTAAAATCGATGACTACAAGCTCCCAAACCCAAAATGTGAATGTGAACATAAGGGCTAGCGAATAATAGGACAGATCCAAAGAAGAATACATGTTTTAACTTCTCTTGAATTTCTGTGTTTCCACTATATGCTAACAGTGCTAAGAGGTTAGCCATAATTTACGAGGCTTATTATTCGTCTGTTTTTTGAGTTTTTCTACTCCTGAGTGATCAAAAACTAATTAATGCAGCTTCTAAAAGAAAACTCAGCTTTATTCGGCGCCGCTGAATGTGATGAAAGAGTTTTGTTTTTCCACATGCTTCATCCTAAAAGTAAAAAGAAAAAGTTAATGGTATCTGCTAGGTGAAGACACAGAGACATTTATCTGACCAGTTTCCCCTGCTTCTCCTGCCTCTGATTGCAGAATGGCTTTTACAAGGAGCCATCTCTCGCCCTGGCAACTTTGTGTGACCTTGTGGGACTGAATAAGACTGTAAAATTGATTCAGCTCCCGTAATAAAAGAGCACACACATTATCAGCATTCTAATTATAATTAATACAGGCAGCAGCGGCAGACCCATTATTTACGATGGGGGCCCATGGTAAGCAAACACAATAATAATCTGCTCCATATTTTTATTGATATGTTGATGAATGGCTCTCTTTCACACAAAACACCAATGGAATGTTTCAGTGGCCGATCATACAAGTGCTGATTATTTCACTGCCAATTTCCTTCATCCACTCCCCTCCTGCCTCGCTTTTCCTTCAACCTCTCCTCTTCAGGCTTTCATTAGCCCTTTGTGTGTATCACCTTAAGTCCCTGACTCCAAACCTCATTACAGAGAGCTGGGTCAGGTGATAGAGTCCACTAACCTCAAGGAGGTGAATTACTGTCAGAAATAGAAACAGTCCAGCTGCAACATCACGCAGATGTCTGCCTGCTTTTCAAAGAAATACCCAGCGCATTGTTTGAAGAGAGACCTGTGTCTAAAGAAGTCTGAAGCAGCCAGAGATATTTGAAAAGATGTTGAATATTAAATTCTGTGTCAGTAATGGTTTCATTCTGCGATTTTCACTCAAGAGGCCAGACCACCGTAAAGTTTTGGCTGATTTAATTTGTACAATGAAAAAAATTCTAAAAGTCCCTCAGTGACTTTTAGACGCAGTGTTGTAACACTTCCTGAATCATGTACAAAAAATAGAAATAAGAATAACAACAGTAACAATATTTATTTTTCTTATTTGATTGCTTGTCGACTTTATCTTTCAGCCCAAAAGCATCTGTGTTAAAATACAGTTCCAGTGGTTGAAAAAGCTTTTATATGAGGTTAAAATCCCTCCTTTTCTCAATGGATTATATACTAGTTAGAGAATGGAGACTGTTGGCATAGAATAAGAGAATACTTCTATACTGAATAGTGTCTCAATATTTTCTATCCAGTGAATATCTGGTTTACTGAACACAAAGGACCCTACTGCCTCACAGTCAAAGTGTGTAAAATAAAAAGACAGCAACCTTCATATCTAGGTTATCCTTTATAATTAGGTGTCTATGTAGCTTATGCCATTTCCCCTGTTTGATAATTGTAGTCCATCCCTCCTAATTTTGCAGAGAGTCAGAAAAATGCTTATTTGTGCCTATCTTTCTTATTAATTCTCTTCACAAATCCTTGATTATTTTCCAATCCTTTCCTCTGATATCTCTGGCACTGTTTGTCTGTTTCACTCACTCCTCCACTGAGCAGTCTGCCTTCCTTCTCAATCGCCTGTTTTGTTTCCCGTTTTAATGAACAGTTGGATTCTTTTATTTCTCTACAAGTGCTGGATTTGCCTTATCACCCCCCGTCCCTTTGAGGGTTGCCAATTGGTTTTATCCATGGATGTATCATTTCTTAGGCTTCCTCTTTTTTTCTCCACAAAGAGAAAGAACCACTCCGTCAACAAGCCTCTCCGGAGCCAGAGATTAAAAACCTCAACATCACCTACCTTCCAGCGCTACTCCCAACTGGTTTGTGTAAAACTCAATTAAACTTGTCCCCACTGAATTTCACATTACAGTACATTAAAAGGAAATTCTTCAAGCGTGATGACAAAGCTCAAACCTAGCTTCAGAGCCGCTATTTAGGAGCTTTCCTAAACGTTGTAGTCTTCGGGGTTTTAGCCTCATGTCGGTGCAAAAGGCGCCAAAACACAAAGACAAAGAAAAGGTCTCTTTTGACTTGAGAGAAAAACAAACTTTATGATTTATTTATTTACAGACACCCTGAAAGTCGCAGCCTCTGCTTGAGACGCTGCATACAAACGAGGTCTGAGTCTATCAATTACCTCCCAACAAAAGGTAAAATGCGGCCTTTTGATGATTAAAGGTAAATACTTTTGCAAGTAACCAGGACATGATGATAATTGTCAACCGTGTGACATTAGCCATCTTTGTTGAATACAGATGTTAATCTTTGGTATAGATTTTTGATCTGGATTTCAGAGCCTCTGCGAGTCAATAACAAATTATTCCACCACCTTCATACAATCGGCTTGAGTGAAAAGGGAGTGTTCAGCCGAGCGTTACGCAGACAGAAAGAAACATCGCAGGTCGATATGTGTGTTAACTTCATTCACGTGTGATTATTCGCTTTCAACCACACGACTGCAAACCTGAGATTCATAATGGGGGAGGTGGATGCTTAAGATGTCGTTCCTTTATGAGAAGCGTCTGTTTTTTTGTAGTGTGTGTCTTCCTACTGAATGTAGCATGGCAGCAAACGTGGAGGGTTTCCTACGAAACAGAGCAGGAAGGAGAACAGGAGGCTTGGCTTTGCTTCAGCCAGGAGCTTTACAAGAGGAGAATCTGGAGATATGGACCTCTTCTCCTCCTCCCCTCCCCTTCATTCTTTCTCTTGCTCTTCCCCCACATAGACGTCCCTCCCCGCAGCCCAAGAATTTAAGGGCGGCTTTGAACCCTCTTCAACGTCTTCAACGTTGTGCGCGTGCTCGTCTCTCCCCGTCAACCACCCAAAAGGTGTTTTCATGCTGAGATTAGTGAATGAGGTGCAGTCTGTGTTTTGGGCCAAACATGCCCATCCTTTGACACAAGGGCGGACTCTGACTCGGACTGGGCTACAGACCAAGATCACTCCCTCTTGTCTCCTCCGCTTCCTCTTCAATCCTCTCCAACACATGACATGTGTCACCGCCACAGATCTGCACTGGACGATACGAGCAGTTCAAGGTCAGGGCAAATCCCCAAAGCAGAGAAAAGAGAGGGGGGGGAGAAAAACCCCATTTTTTTTCACCGACAAACTATTTAAAAAGTTCATTTCTCCTAAATGCTTAGCATATTTCATGGTGCTATAATGTGAGCGCTATAATGTGAAATCTCCATTAGCCAAAGATGGGCGCTGCAGTAATGCAATGGATATGTCAATTTTCTTGTTCTGGAAAAAAAGAAGTTTTGTAGGGATTTAAAACCCATGTAATATTCATATTTTCTATTTCAGAGCACAATAGCCAGCAAGGAACTAAAGTGATTATACATAGCCAGAGTCAAACTCTGGAGCCGTTATCTGTTATAGTTTAATAAATCAACAGGGAGAGAGCAGGGTGGACAAATATTCTGGAGACATTTTGCTGCCTTTTCCTCAACCAAATGTGTCTGATGAGATGAAAAATGAGATAAGAAATTCTGAAATAAAGAACAGTTTTCCATGGAATTACACGGGAAGATGAGTCAGGAAGTCCACAGATCTGGTATTTTCACGCATCCATTTGATGCATCTATACTCGCGGGTCTTGAGCGACAAAACTTCAATTAACTCCAAGCTACACCAGTGACAAAATATTATTCAGTTCAAATGCATTTCTGAGGCCAGGTTAACTCAGACAGGAAGGGAAAAGGGGCCACCGTGTAATTATTTGGTACTTACAATGTCCTACACTTCAGATTTGTGAGGATGGCGAGCAGAAAATCTGTTTACTATGGAGCCGAGTTGCTCACTCTCTTCTGTGAAGCCTTTGAATAATTCATAGTGAGAGCCATAGGCATATGCAATGGAAAAGTGTTGGAGAATATCACACCAAAGATGGCATCCTCCATTATGTGCACTGTGCCCGGCGTGCCCACAGACCTCACATAATGTAATTGGATAAAAGTCAGATGCTGCATATTGAGAAGCTACATAAGGCAGCGATATTCTTCAGAGCCTCTGAAATGTGCTAATTGACTCAAAAAGCAGCTACAGGAAAAGGACTGCATGCCTTATTGTCTTCATATATTTATCTCCAACACCTCATTACTTTTTCGTGCAGTTACAAGAAATAAGTGGAATAAATTTACTTACTACAGCTTGTGTTCAAAAAGCATGACCTCTCCCAAATAGAACAAGAAAGGGGGGAGAAGAACAACAAGTCTTAATTTAGAATGTCATTATTCTGACTTGGTCCAGCAAAGATGTTTTTGTTGTCATTTTACTTCTGTTGACAACTTGTCTCATCGCAATGGTACTGACTGAGACGATGTGACATGTGTTTTACATATCAAAACTGCCAAGCCTTTCATTTAAAGAGGCTTCATCTTCAGTGACAACATGTTTATTGACAGGTAAAGCCTCAGAGATTAGACATGCCAGTCTAATTAGTCTCTCCATCCACTGTTGTATTTACACAGCTGAAGCCCCGTGAGAGGAAGGTGATCAGACAAACCAGCCAACCAGTGGTCGAAGTAGTATTCAGATCTTTTACCTAACTAACAGTACCACTGTTGCACTGTAAAAGCTACTTTTGACTGCTCCCTTATTCACAAGGGGTCACCACAGCAGGTTGCTCTGCATGTTTTGATTTGGCTGATTTTTACACCAGTTACCCTTCCTGACGCAACCCCAAAAGGATTTGCGTCACTTCCTGGGATCAAACCAGGGATCTTTTCAGACTCATCCTATGCAAAAAATGGACAACAATACATGAACTTCAAGGTCAGTCCAATGGCTGTGAATCCTCTTGTGCTGCTAGATCAGGACTTTTGCTGGTGCCATACAACAAGCTAAAGTTTAAAAATAACTCCCAGGTCTGTAACAGTGTTGGGAAAAAGCCAGCTTAACTAATTCCTGACAAATGAGTGACATTCAGCCCTGCTGCAGTCCAACCAAAACGTTCCTTAACATCTTGAAAGTTCTACCTCTCAGAGTTGGGACTTTCTTTTTTTTTAAATTGAGACCTGGTTCCTCTGATGGAAATGCAGTTAGGGTAGCTGACTTCCAAAGTTTGCGATGCAAAGTTTTGCAATGTTCCACATCAGACCCACAGCAGAAACATCAAAATGGCTCAGCTTACTAGTGCTTTAAAACAAGAACAGCCATAAACTGTCACATCACACGTCTGGTTAGAAGTTAAAGGAATTTCAGGAACATATACTTGAAGTCTTTGGACTGTGACTTTGGATTCTGTTCGAAAGTAAAATCAACAAATGCAAACCAAACCCAACAAGAACCACCCTGTTGAAAAAAACAGTTTTTTTTTTTTAAATCTCTCATGTGATTTTATACTTTGACAACATGCGACAGAACTGAAATTTCCAAATGTCTGCAAATGTTTGTCGTATCTGCATTTAAAATGACAATGAATCAGTTATCAAAACAATCACTTTTTATGAATGATGACTGGCTAAGCCACTAATTGTTTTCATTTGAACATGACATAATGTTTTCAAAGTTCATCACATGTTCTGTATGTAGTGTAATTTATAAAGTTACCTACAGCTGTAAATAAATATATTTAGTGAAGTAGAAGTACTAAGTAGCATGAAATGGAAATAATGGAATAGAAATATAAGCATGAGTACCTCAAATCTGTATGTTAGTACATTACTTGAGTAAATCCACCACAGAAGCCAACGCTGAAGAGGAAGAGGGGACGATGATGGATGGAGCAGCCATGTAACTGTAGAAAGGAGTCGGTGGGCAGGCTTGCTTAATTCTTGACATGAAATATTACCTGCAGCACTCGACAGAGCAGACCTGCTTGGATGGCAGGAGAGATAGCATCCATCCTTTCAGTATAAGAAACAAACAAACAAACAAAAGCTCCAAGACCTCTGACCCGACAAAGGAAGTACAACTGATAAGTTAGTAGCAATTTCTCCCTCTTCTCCTGCTCCTCTCGCTTTCCTTTGAATAGCATTTCTCTGCCTTTGGCCCCAGTTTCACCTTGCTATGCCTGTGCCCTTCTATTAAAGGTGGTAATGGCTGCCAACTTCCCTCGGGCCTTCTTTTTAATATTTGTCACTCATGAAAGAAAGGGGGGGACTGGGAGATGATAAATCTTACTTTTGCCAGCTAAGGGCTTCTATCTCCAAAACAGAATAAAATCCAGTCCAAAACACTGCTGTGCGCATTAGGAAGCTGTGGGTTTAAGCCTTGTCCGCCATGATCAAACTAGGATTTATGAAGCATCATAACTCCCGACAACATCCAGCGGCTTATTAATTTTATATATTTCTGTCCATTCCCTGATATTCCCAGCCTTGACAGTCACTCAAGATAAGCCAAAAGCGTTCTGACAGGATGGAGTGTGTATATATTTTTCACTGTTCTGCCGCTCCCCCTCCAGTTGAATAGCTTTAGTAGAAACCTTGAGGCTGCTGTGCTGTGATTTGTCTCTGGTTTTTGTCTTCACTTGCAACCTTCCCATTTGTAAGGGCCCTTAAATCAGCCTCGCACTCTGCTGAGCCATGAGAACGGGCCAGACAGAGACAGGGAGGGAGGCAAGCGAGGAGGATTTGTGTGTATGTGTGCGCTCACATATGTGTTTTAATGTATGTTTGTGCACACAAGAAGGCGGGAGGGAGAGAAGGAGGCGACTGGCTCCACCAGAGTATCACACGTGGTTGAATTTTAATCAAAACACTCACTAATCACCATTTACAGGCCGTCTATATAAAGGCCTGTTCTCCGATATGAGAGGGCAACATGCTGATAGGGTTTAATTTAACTAGAGTCTAGGTCGGAGGCTTGATTTAATGTGGCCCACAGGAAAACTGAGCAGGAGGGAGAGAGAGACAGAAATGGTAGCTCTTTGTGCAATGATCACATAAGTTCACATCAATAAAGCCCTAACCCATTACCAGAAACACTACATGAAAGAGGAGGGGCCCTCGGTGAGCACTGGCTGCTCGTCAGCGTACTGTAACGACAGAACTGGCTCGAACTCTCCTGACAGCTGCTTCACTTTTCTGACAAGCTACGCAGAGGAAACGGAGCAGGATCTCGACAGGCTGTACCAAGATATAACTCCTTTAACCGCTCAAACTCTCATTCCCTATTAATTTTGCCCTAAATTAGTAGGAGGCACATTCTGAAAAAGGTATAGTCATATCACAAACAGTATGCATGTGTGTATCTTTGTTCCAATAACGCTTTAAAGCTATATGATGCTCGTAAAATTTAAAAAGTCAGTATTCTCAATATTATATGTGCACTACCCAAGGTTTGGCAAAGGTTGGCAAAAGAAATCTTGAACTGTGACATCAGCGTCACCCTTTGGACATTAATTAGTAACGATGGCTCCCACAATGTGCTTGTCGCTTATTTTAGGTTTAAGTTTTCATACAATGACAAACCAGCAGGTCAGTACTAAAGCAAAACTCTTATTACTCATGTCCCTTTATATCAGTGGCTCTCAAATTGTGGGGCAGGCCCCACTGAAGTGGCCTAGAGCTACTCAGTTATGGTGTGGGCCATTGTGAGAAAAGCTGGATTGGAAGTTTTTTATTGGTAATAACTGCTTTTGAAGTGGGGAATACCCC
>VUQS01018019.1:1984-13062 GCA_015108495.1 Heterochromis multidens | reverse complement strand
GTGGCTTTGGGTCTGCCAGACCTCTTCCTGTCAGAGTTTGCCCCAGTTTCTGAGTGCCTTTTGATGGTGAAGGAAACTGTACTCACTGACACCTTGACTTTCTTTGCAATTTCTCTGTAGGAAAGACCTACATTTTGAAGTGTTATGATGGTCTGTCTCTCTTCCATTGTTAATTGCCTCTTTCTCGCCATTTTTGTAGCAACACACTACTTTCTGTAGTACAATACTGTTTAACTGATGCTCACGAGGGTATGGTACCACAGTGTGTTCCAACACTGCTTTTATGCAGACAGAGGGGGTGTAAGTAATCTAGAAAAGTTGGAACACCTGTAGGAATTAGTAGCACCAGCTTTCAAGGCTTGATCAACCTCCATTGCTGCAGATCAGCTTTAAATTGTTAACCCATTTTGTGTTCCTTGAAAAAGGCCTTTTTGCATAATTCTGAAATGTACATTATGTTTCAGTTCTGGGTAACCTTACCTTTTTTTTTTTTTTTTTACCTCCAGCAGTTCACCACTTACCTTTGTACCATTTCAAGCTATTCATTGGACTTGAAGGACTTGAATTGCAATAAATAATTGGAAAAATTGGGGTGTTCTAAAACTTTTGACCGGTAGTGTATATATAATAATAATAATAATAATTATTATTATTATTATTATTATTATTATTATATTTTGACCCCTTGGCATTTTAAAAATTGTGTAACTTTGTTAAAACCCCATCGTCTCATATTTCCTGACTTTTCCTAAAATGGGCTTATTCATCAAATACTGAATTGTTGGGTGTGTGGGCTCAAAGGAAAAAAAAAATTAGGACCACTTATACCTAGAACCGCCTAGGACGTCATTTTGACCCCACAGAAATTAATGTAAAACCACTACTGCAGCAAGCTGGGTTGCCTAACAACACAATTGTTCACACATCTTGACGTGAAGGCTGCTATAACATGAACCAGAGCTAGCTAGATGCAATTGATAAATTAATATAAAGGAGACTGTAGTTAGATAAAAGATGAGTAATTACTGCCGGGCTAAATGGGTCACGGATGGAATCCGGAGCCAGGGAAGAGTGGGGGAATGTGTGACCGAACGCGTATAGAACTGGGCCGGTTGCTGGCTATTCCGAGCAGTAGGGAAACTGTAGCTGAACTGAGCAGAGAGTCCAGAGTGTGGAGAACTAATCCAAGTAAATAAAGAGTGAAATCCAGAGCAGAACAGCCCAGAGCATAGCTGAGGAGGTGAAGCTGCAGAATGAAGGCCCTTTCACATAGGAAGCAGCATGTGCTTCACTTAGCGCTAGCTGGAGTGCATGCCCCAAAATGTGTGTTGCGCTGGCTGCTGCATTTGGCCCGTATGTCATCTTTTTTGCTCCCGCTCTACGTGTACTGTCTAAAGAGCTTGAAAGAAGGCAACTTGACTCAGTTTCAAGCTCTTTAGACTACCATGACCTGGATGACCGAGAACCTACACAGACACTCTACGTGTACTAGATGTTCCTGTTCCCTGTCATTTCAAAACATGAATTGCTCATCCATATAGAATAAAGATTTGGCACTATCCCTACTAGTGAAGAGAAGAAGGCAGATGGCAAAAAAGAGGTTGTGGGTGCATGAGACACAGGTTACAAAAATCAAGAGGTGCATGACCGGCTGAAGCACCACAACTATTGTGGCACGCAACACAGGATGTGATGTCAAATTTGGTGTGCGCCACTCGCAACAGTGAGCATAAAAGCACCATAACTTACCGCGGCTGTAGGCTTTGCTACTATTGGTTGCGTGAAGGTAGGTCACACCGTGGCATGCGCAAGTACTCCTCGCTGGCGCGCTTGCGCTTTGCTCGGCAAAGCGGGAAACCGTTTTTGTGTGGCGCAAGCAATAAGCAAGAATGGGTTTCAGAGCGCAGCGCAGTGCGTGCCACATCCTATATGAGAAGGCCTTGAGGCGGAGCAGTGTGGATGCTGGATGAGTGGCTGCAGGTTTGGTGATTGGAGGCGGACTTGAAGAATATGATAAAGTTTGACGGTTCTACTTTTACAATAACCATTTAAAATGTGTTTCTTAGTCAGTTTTAAAATGTAGGCAATCAACTGTTCAGTCTGTTCCACAGTGAGCACTCTGTTTCTATACCGTCTTTATTTTAGTCAACTAATCCCACACATTATCCAAAACTAATTTTTAACTTTTCATAATGTTATTTCACTGTAATAATTTGATCATTTACATGTGTTAGTTATTGTGCTATTTGTTATACTATTTTTTATATTTTTATTTTTATATATTATTTGATTCATTTCCAAATATATTGACAGCTCTCCAGTGAGACATTAAAGTTAAATAAAACTATCCAATTATGAAGCTTAACTTTAATCCTAGCCAAACCGATTTGCTCAGGAACAAATGAAACACTGAAATAAGCCAAACATTAACCGTTCGTCTAAATGAATTATATCTTGTGTTTATCAGGCGGTTTTAAAATGATGTACCGGGGCTCAGGCATTCTCGCTGGGTATAGTGAGTCTCGACCGCCTGGTCAGCTGACAGCTGGCGAGGCGAGCTGGCTGTTAGACCAGCAGGAATGGACATCTCAGAAAATGTTGGAACACTTTTGCAAATAGGCATTATCTTGATAAATCAAGCAGATATCTGAAGTTTTCACATCTAAATTCTTGCCTAAAAATATCTTAAAATTTATTTTGTGTCACAGAAACAGTAATATTTCAAACTTTACTTACAGTTTTGGCCGCTCTCCTCTGCAAGTACACACAAGTCACCACCGATGCATCCTCGATAGAATGGACAGCGCATGAACACATCCAGGCATTTTAAGGGTACTTCACTTGATGCATACTTTGAATTGGGCTGCAACTGATGACACAACACGAGTCCACAAGAACTTAATTACACACAAGTACGCATATTGAGAAACGGCATTTGACTCATGAGAGACCAGGGTGCTAGATAAGCTGTCCCTGGCTTAGCTTGCACTATTTGATTTCAGTTATGATTTGTTCTTTGTTATACACATATACAGATGCATATTGAAACAAGAGAGAGCATTAACAAGTAAATGAGCAAATTCCACAGTTCTTTATCATCTTAACAGATAACTTTTCTCTTGATAATCACCTTGTCCAACATGTGTGATGTAGGGAAAAAATAGTGTAGTGGAGCATGTTAGTAATGAAATCCTTCATTGATAAAATACTAGATTAAACTATCAAACAATATATAACATATTTAAAATAAGCTCAGAACATAAACATATGCAGCAGTAATATTAATCCATATAACACTGATGGAGAATATTCTACACATCTAGTGAATATTTGGTATTACTGCTTTTACTAAAGGAAAGATTCTAAATTAATTCCTACACAACCACTCATTTTGATTATCAATAATCACACATCTTAAGCCAGGAAGAAGTACTGAAAGATGGAAAGGCAAAATGCAGCAAGATGCAGGAGGCTGTCAGCATACATAAAATAATAAAAGATAGTCAGCACAAAATCAGGAAACTGTGTGTTTTATTCTCAGCCAGATTAAAGTAAATGAAGTTGAGGTGAGCAGGATCAAATGTAATCCCTTTTGTTAGAGTAATTTGAAAAGACGTGTCAACAAAAGGCATCCTGCAGGATTTGTCTGGACTAGCCCATACCTAAAATGTCCAATTAGACTTCTCTGCTGACATCAGCAAGAAGGAGGTTGCTGAAACGTGCATTTTGATGCTGCTTAAAAGAATCTGTATTGGTGCTTGTTAAGTATTTAGTATGGTGTGAGAAATGAGACGAACAATTGGCCAACAAATTCTTTAATCAGAGGAAAGTAAGGGATACTTATTGAATAGGGGATAAAAAAAAAGAGGCACACATCTCCAAAACCTAAAAGAATGAGAGTTTGGAAATTGAACAGAGGTTTATCAAGAATTAGGTAATGTGGAAAAACAGCTTTTTTAGAATTCATTATTTATTTATTCAAACATGATATTATCTGAAAGCAGTAAAAAGGGGGAGTTTTATTCAAAATAATAATCATTTTTAAAAATTCACAGTATTTTGAATACAGTGTTTGTATTTAAAACCAAGATGTTACTGATTCTCTGGAAATCATCATTTGTACTGTGTACACACAACAACACATAACACTTACACATATAAATACAAATTTGCATGTACATATCCTGTGCATAAATACATACAGTATATTCTAGCAGGTCTAGTAATGAATGCCCAGCGGGATGGCATGAATATGCATGACCAATTCAGGATGTGTGTATTTTATTGTGTGCACTTGGCATGTAGTTGTTGGTTCTTAAAATAGAATGTTAATATTTACAATACGTGATCCGAGTGGTGATTATATTTTCAGTATGCCCTATTTGTTTACATATAAATGAAAGGCTAAGGTATTTGCAATGCAAAATCTATAATTAAATACAAGTACTAATTGGATGATAGTATTGCCAATAGTTTAATGGAAAGACTTCCCACTATGGGAAACTATAATTAGATTATCTGATTTACTTGGTTAGCAGAAATAGGTGGACATTGGGGCAACAGACATTTCCCAAGGTGAATAACAGAATAATAAATATATGAATACTATCCACTGCTGAAAGAAAATTTAGTATATGGATTATTTAATTATGTTTACAAGACATACAGTGCTTACACTCATTTAGAATATAGTCTCTAGAAGTCTGTTTTTGAGCAACCATATTTATGAAAATAAAGGCACTCAGAAATGCACAGACACATTTAATAGGAAAAAATATTTATGGATAAAGACAGGACTAACATGGAAACCTCCACTGTGTTTTTAAGGAGTAGATGACATTTAAGTGTTAATGCCTAATTTTCATGTACACTCCAAATCTTTCACACCCTTTGTGACAAACACAGATGTCGTGCTTTATTTCATCAACTGACATCTTTTCTTTCTCACAAGGCTGCTTTTGACTTTGAGTGCCTGTTGTACAGTTTTAACCGAGATAACACCTGACACCACAGCATGGGCAGAACGCTTCATACAGGGCCCTGCACAAAAACATAAAAACGCCATACCGTCGCATTTTGGCACGTAGACATTCAAAGATTCTGGTGTTCACACATAGTTTCTTTATCTGTACTGAAATATCTATTTAAAAGAATATACTTTTTATTTCCAAAAATTAATTCATCAGCTAGGCATAAGGCTCAACAATAAGCTGCTTTGATTAGAAGAACATTTATCTCCATGTGCCATGTTGGGAAAGGGGGCCACGGCTGGATGATGTCAGTTTTGCTCCACTGGCTTGGTACATTAAGCTGACTATTTGCTCTATGTGAGAATCAATAATGGGGCATCTGTAGGACTATTAGACCCATAATCTTACATGAGGCAGCATCCTCATGATTCACACAAAGTCTCGAAGAACACCTTGTACAAGGGTAATGTCAAGAGTTGAAAAACAAATAATACTGTAATATAGGTCTTAAATTGAGCACCACTATAGTCCTGTGCAGTATTTATATTTTGTTTGTTTGTTTATTAATTTATTTTTACCAGAAGTAAGCAATAAGTAAGTATAATTACCACCCTAAACTGCTCGTTAAACCTCCAGTGTCAGAATCCTGTGAAATTTTGGATTGAACTGTCAAAAGGTGTGAAGATGGGCAGATCTGGTTGGTCAATCAGACAAATCACCAGCAATTTCTAGACATTTGGGAATTGTGGCTGCACCCCCCACCGCCTTTTTTTCTGTCACATGGAACCTGACTCACTGAGCCATGATTGTACAGTGGCCACTACCTCTCATCAAGCACTCTTTAGTTCAGGCAATCATCTGTGCCCTTACCTGTGTTCCCTTGGCAGTTGCTATGACAACAGCCTCTGCTTGATCAGTCTCCTATTCATGGAGTGACACTTGAATGACCACTCTGTGGATCAGTGAAACTCACCCATCTGGATAACTAAATACAGAAAGGTGTAATAATCATGATCACAGAAATGTTGATCACTCTAAACTGTTAAAAATTTTTAGTTCTGCTTTAATGCTACTCAGCTGTAATTCGGTTTCATAAAAAAGTGTCTACTGGTAGATTCAGATAAGCGTCCTGATCCATGTGTGTATTGCAGACTCAAGGCTGAACAAGACTGGTGCCTGTCTAATATATTTGCTAAGTAAAGCCAAACAAAACATATTTGATTTTTGCAAGGGAAGGGATTTTTTTTAACTTTTGACTTTATGACTTTGCTGAAGTTGTGATGTCTGTACAAATCCCTCAAAGTTTTTCCATAATATTCAAGGTCTATGTTTTTAAGCAATGGATTTACTTCTTTACACAGCAGTTTTCAACTTTTCACCATAAATTTCCCAATATTTCCCAAAGGAAAACTAATTTTCCTGTCTTTGGTTTAAACATATTTAAAGAGATTGTTTTTAATTTAAGGTTGCTTTTAATTGCCATAAGAGTTTTATTAGAAGAGCAAATTTTCTTTCTTTCTTTCCTTGTTTCTTTGTTTCTTTCCTTCGTTCTTTCTTTCTTTATTATCACATTTTAAAATACTTTAAGGTCCATAGGTTTTTGGACACACACACTGTACACCACTTCAGTGGATTTTAAATCAAACAATTTAAGCTGAAAGCACAAACTTTCAGCTTTAATTTAAGCAATTTAACAAAATTATTGCATTACTTATTTGGGAATTACAGCCATTTTTATACATAGTCCCCCATTTTCAAAGATGCAAAATTAATTGGACAGTTGATTGACAAGTGGTTTCATGGCTAGGTAAGGCCTATCCCCTCATTCTTTCATGACAAATTAAGCTGATAAAATATACTGAATCCAAGTGTTGAACTTGCCTTTAGTACCTTTTGACTGGTACTGTCAATATGAAATCCAAAGAAATGTACATGCAACTGAAGACGTACATTAGGCTGAAAAACTCAAATAAACCTATGAGAAAAAAAAACATTAAAAAAAAATTTCTGGTACATTCTCAACAAGAATGAATGCACTGGCCAGCTCAGCAACACCAAAAGATCCAAAAGGTCACAGAAGACAACCACAGTGAATGATCACAGAACTATTTCTATGTTTAAGAAAAACAATTTCACAACATATAAGCAAGTCAAGAATACTCTCAGGGACGTAGCCATATCATTGTCAAGGTCTACAATGAAGACACCCCACCATTAATGTAAATACAGAGGGTTTGCAACAAGGTGCAGACTACTAGTTAATCTCAAGAACAGGAAGGCCAGATTAGATTTAGACTGCCAGAAAACATCTAAGAGAGCTTGTCCTTATATGTATGTATTCACAACTTTCGGACTTCAGTGACTGTCAGTATCGATTAGATCAGAATGACATTCTCAATATTTATAAGACTGAATCTTTGAATATACATGTGATAACGTTTTATTTTTTAACTTAACTACGTATATTTTTTTCATGACAATCTGTGCAGCACAAATGCTATTTCTAGCTGATGCTAGCTTTTTATTTTGCTTGACATGAGGCAGATTAAAGTTTAAAAAGACCATCTTTCCCATCATTTAAATAAAAAATAACCATTTCTGATAGGTGACCAGTCAATCAAAGCATCATAACCAGAACTGTCCTAATTGTTTTATATGAGCAAGCCAAGAGCTGACTGATAAATGTATTAATCTATTAGTAATAATGAGCCACAATCTAGTAGTCATGGATAAAACACTTTATCTTCATTTACATGTTAACACATTTAGGCATTAATAGTGCCTCAATGTGTTAACAGGTAGTGAAGGTTTTACAAAAAAAGTAAGTATAAAATGTTTCCTAAATCTTCTTTGTTCCGCAACAAATGAAAACCTAATTTCTGGGCTATCACACAGACACTGAGTGACTCACATTCTGACAGTGTGTGACCAAGTTGCACCAAAACCCTTTATTGCCAAAGTGTCGTTTTTTTTTTTTTGTTTTTTTGTTTTTTTATAAATGTAGTCGTAGTAGGAGTCAACAAGGAAGATTAGGAAAAACACACACTTTCTTCCTCATTCATATAAGAAAGATTAAAATGTGATTAATGCTGTCGCTGAACAAGGATTACACATGCACCTTGCAGCAATATGAATGCTTAACTGCTGTGAGCGGTGTTGTGTTGTGCTAAAGCTCAGCTGAGTGCAGCCGATGCAGCTCTCAGTATTTTGGGGTGCATATTAAAAAGCAGACTGGATAACACTGACAAAATGCTTTTCTATAACAGATGTGCATCATAAAAGCGTTTTGGTTAATGACTTAAAATTCACTCACGAAGCGTTTTTCCCCCACTATTAGCAGATGGGCATCATGGGTTTATTAAATGTTTCAGAGTGCTACTCTGACACCTCTCATTCCAAGTGGTTTCATATTGATTTTCATGATAAACATGTCTTAGACAGCACGGAGCGACACACATTACTCAGGGGATACGAGCAAACGTGTCTTGCATGAGATTTAACAAGATGTACAACTCATATTTTAGTCCATCTAACACAGATACTTCCAACTCTCTCTTCTTAGCCTGATAGAGAAGGCGCAGATGCATTTGCTGTGTAGCTGTAATGTTGCCTCAAGAGCTGAGATACAGTAATAGATTATGACAGGGCCTTTTTCTCTACCTGCCTTCAGGGCACTTAGTCATGTGTGGTTGAAGTCAAGCTAGCCCTCTCAGGACCTCTCCAATCTGAAGCATATTCTGTCAGCAGCCCCCATCTCCCATACAACATTCTGTTCATGTCATCTATCAATCTTTACCTTCACTTATTCACTAAGCCTAGAGTAAGGCCCACAGATGACAGTTACTGTCGGTCCTTCTGGGGCTTCACAACTCCTCCCTCCTTCTGCAGTATGTTGGCAGAATGGGCCATCGAGCAGTAGACGGCCAATCACATGTGACAGTATGAGGACCGCAGACCTTAGGAGGAGGCTGTTTGTGGTGTAAACAGGCTCTGACAGCAACACTGACTAACAATACACACAGCTACAGAAAGTGCAGCTATTTATATCAGCTAACCCCCCCCTCCAACAACCAGGTGACAGTGCAGAGATGAAGCATGCAGGAAACCAAAGGCACTGACATGAAAAAAGAAACAAAACAAACCTCTTTCTGACAACACGTTAAGTGTATGTGAGCAGTCCGCCTTCATTTAACCAGAACACTTTTACACTGCAGAGATGTCACTTCAGGTTTTTTATGTGAAGCCTGCTTGCTACAAGCTTCTGTCATAAAGCAATGATCGAAGGTTAATGAAAGGTGAATGGACAGACATATAACTACACGTACAATTTAACTGATGTTGCCAAGCAGCCTTTTATAAAGGAACATTGTTCCATTTTGGTGGATAGCTGTCAATGGCAATTTCTCACATCTGTCATGTAATGGCAGTTCATTTGGCAAAACCCCAAATCAAAATGCAGATGTAACTCCCTTTCCACATGGACTGCACTTTTAACCTTAGATACCACATGAATATAGCAAATATGTAAAAATGTATTTAGAAATCTACATTAAATGTCCCGTCTATACTTTAAATTGGCTCTGATGCACAAACATTTTCTTTTGAGATGTATTTGTGTTTAAATTCTCTTAAAGCTCAGACTTGATGGATGCAACATGTTTAAACTTAGATATCATTATAACTATCAGGTTTCATAGAAAGTTGGTCACTAAACAGATATCAGAGTCACTTACAGAAGATTATTACACAGCCAAATGACTCAACAAATGATCATGGACGTAGTGTTCCTGTTTCCACTTAAACAGCATCTACATTAGGGGGAGGTGACACAAACACACCTATAGTTTGATTCTCATTTGAGATCACTCTGTTTTGCTTTCATTTACAAGTTTTGTTTTTGACTGCATTTTGGATAAGGTAAGGCACAAAATGACTTGGTTAGGGTGTGGAAAAGATCATTGTTTAGGTTAAAATGCATTCTTCTATGGATCTAGACACATTTTAGAAAGCTTCATGTTTTAGGTGACTATTTGTTAGCTCCATCTAAAGGTGGTCATGTATGCAGCATGGACATATGCTGCATACATGGTCAGAAATAAATCAGTGCTGAACTTTGGCTTCACACAAAATTCAAACTCTGCTCCTCCCAGGAGAAAGTCTTACATTTACCACATCTTACTTTTACCTGGACTTTAGACTACTCACGTAATCTGGTAATAAATGACTTGTGATTGGCCACTATCCTCCATCACAGGCTGAATTCAAGCCTGAAGACCAAAAAGGGGTGCAGGAGTCTCTCTCAGAGCACTTGAATTACATTATACTAAAAGGTTATAGGGTTTTTTTTTTTTTGCAGTGATGCCAGAAACATGTTGCCCATCCCAGTTGTAAGTTATGCATTTAACTTGACTGAATACTCATATTCTATAATAGGTAAACAATTCCATAGACAAGAGTATATAAACCAACAAAAAAAAGCATAAATAATTATAGACAATAAAAGCAGTTTTGTTGTTTTCTGGAAATACAAGAACAAAAAACTTGCTAATACTCAAGGGTAATAGGGCAATGCAAAATGAGGAATGGATGAAGAAATTAACTTGTTTTCATCTTGCTTTAGTTCATTATTTCAAAGAGAATACAACATTAAGATGTTCTTTCGATAAACAAAAGCTGATTAATTTCCATGGCAAACAATGTCTAATGGTTCCTGTGTTGTTTGAGATTATTTTGGAATATCTTCACAATGTACAAAGAAGCCTTTCATGCAGCTTTTCCCCCCAATCCAACAGTTATTAAAATAAAACAACTAATGATACTTTAGTTGTCAGAAACAAACAAAAAAATCCCAGAAGCAAAAGATAAAGTACAAAGACTCCATTTGAAGTACACGTTTGTTCTCGTGCTATCATTTTACTAAGATGTCAGCTTAAAGCACAGAAATTAAAACTTCACATTGTCATAGAAGTAAATAAAGGAAGCATTTTTAGTCAGATTCCCTCTCTGCCATGTGAAATATTAATGATTACTCAATTAAATGTTCTGAATTCAGATAGTGGCATTTAGAGGCACCCCCCCCCCCCCCCCCCGGGGGAATAAAAAAAAGGG
>VUQS01018017.1:7358-18622 GCA_015108495.1 Heterochromis multidens | reverse complement strand
AATAGCTCTTTCAAACTATAAATGACTGTTTAACATTTGTACATGTATATTTTCATCATCTCTCTCACTCTCTCTCCTCCTCATCTCCACCTCATCCTCTTCCTCCTCACCTGAAGCCTCATTATACCAGTTTGATTACATTCTCACATCGTATGAGAGTTTATTCACCAAGTGTCTGGGTTTATTCTAATAACATTAGATCCACTTCAAAGAAAGTTTTACTAACGCTGGATAACAGCAGCAGTCTGAAAGTTTTACACAAACAAGGGGTTCAATGATTAACACAATTAATGTATGAAAAAAGAGGACTTTAACCTGTTTTACTGGACTGTTGGCACAGTTTCTCATGGTTGTTTATTTTAATGCCTGTCCTGCTGGTTTTATTTGGAAGTCCCTGCTTTTATTTTGAAAGGTTTGTCATGAAAAAAGGAAAATAGCTCATGACAGGGTGTATTTTTGCTGAGTTTTTTTAGTGTTTATGCTGTAAACGATGCTGAATGATGTTATTCCTGTTTCCACAGAGACTAGTGAGCTGAAGCTGTGATGTAGATTGAATTCAGTGCAGGCTGTAGTTGCTTTGTGTGCGTTTCTGTGCAGGTGTATATTATCTTACTACACATGAAAGTATTAATAAAGTCATCTTCCACTGTAGGAACAGGTCAAAGGTCATGTTTCACAATTATTTATTTGGAAAAATAAGTCAGTGGATAAAATCTGTGATCCATATATTAAATATTATTTTAGTAACTACATTTTCTTACCAAATATTACATATCATTTATTAATTGTATTTGTATATTATTTATTATATATTTATTGAAACAAATTATATTATAATATATTATTTTAATATGTCTGATATCAATAAAGTTTGAAAATTAAAAATAAAATAGGAGGAAAAAGGAGCGGGAAGTGGTGGGCGGAGCCAGCTTGGAACACACAAATGCGCATGTGCAGTGGGTCAACCAGAACAAACCCAGAAGGAAGGAAACAAAAGTAACGAGAGTTCGGCCGCCATTTTGGGTCAGGAGAAACGGTTCTGTTGGAGGCGGAGGAGGACGGAGGAGGCTCTAACACCGTCTCCGAGTGGAAGCTGGGCCGGGGCCGGGTCTGTGTTTGGAGGACGGAGCTCAGAGGGAGCCGGAGCCGAGAGGAGGAGCGAGGTGAGCGGAGTCAGAGAAGAGTTAAAGGTCCGGGGTTAGGTTAGAAACAGAGGGCTCCAGTCCGAGCAGAGAGGTCAGAGGGCGGCAGGCTGGCCTCCAGGCAGGCACGTTAGTGTGCTGGTTCCTCCTCTTCCTCACAGACTCCCTGCTCACGCTCTCCTTTCTCCTCCTCCTCCTCACCTGAAGCCTGCTCCCCACCTCATCCAACTGTTTCACTGTAACTTCGGTCCGAGAGCCTCTTTAAGGTGGAATTACTCAAATGTGTGCTTCTCTCTCAGTCGTTTAAGGAGGTATTGCTCATCTGTAACATTTCTAAAAGTGGTTTGTGTTGTCCCTTGGACTAATTTAAGGTGGTATTACTGATCAGTTACGATTGTGGCTGATTTAAGGTGGCATTGACTCATTCCGAGCTTCTGTCTCTGAGGTTTTGAATTGTTTTTAAGGTGGTATTACTAACGTTAAGCTTTTGTCTCTAAAGTTTTGGATTGTTTACTAATCTGTCAGGTTCTTTAAGGTGGAATGACTGAAATTTCTGCTTTTCTCTGCATCATTTGATTGATCGATCATTTATTTCGAGCATATGCGTACATATGCTTAAGAACTCTTTATGAACTCTTGGTTCCTTTAAGGTGGTATTACTGAACTGCTGGGTCATGTAAGGTGGTTGCTGATGATTCTTAGCCCTTTTAAGGTGGTATTACTCATCTGTAAGATTTTTTTTTTTGTCTGAATCATATTCTTCTTTCCCCTCAGAGCTGCTTCGTCACCTCCACCTTAAAACCTACATCCACACACAGCCAGAGGAGCAGAGACCAGGACCTGGAGCAGATCCTCAGAGGTGGATCTGAACAGGGGGGACGGCGCCCTCTACCACCGCTCTACTTCCTGTAGAGGTGTCAGGTGTGTGTGTGTGTGTTCTCTCAGGTGTTCCCCCTGACCCTTGACCCCTGATCCGATCTGATCTGGTTCCTGTCCCCGCTGCAGGTGCCCTGATGGTGCGAGGTCGGGATCTGAGCGACTTTGAGCGCGGCGTCATCGTCGGGGCTCGGATAGCGGGAGCTTCAGTCACCAAGACGGCCCAGCTGGCCGGTGTCTCCATAGGAACGGTAACCAAAGTGACGGCGGCGTACAAGACGCTGGGGAAGTCGTCGGTAAGCCGTGTGGGGAACTGCGGCCGGCAGCGCTCGCTGGACGAGCGCGATGCGCGGGCGCTTGTGCAGTTCGTGAAGAAGAACCGCAGCGCCACGCTGGCTCAGGTGACAGAGAGCGTGAACGCCGGGCGGAGCCACAGCGTGTCGGCGAGGACGGTCCGCCGCCAGCTACACAGGGAGGGCTACTACAAGGACATCACGGTGCCCAGAACCAGCGCCAGAGGAAGCCCAGAGGATTGTGGGAGGAGTGAACCTGAGGGAGAGGGAGAGCAGGAAGCAGAGGAACGCCTGGAGGACGCCGCCGCCGCCGCCGCTGCTGCCAATCAGACAGCCTGGAGCGCCTCACTCAGTTAAAGACTCACAAAGTGATCATGTGACAGGAAGAGAAGGCGTGGCCTCAGCTGTAGCAGGTCGAGGAACATGTGACGTCATTAGCGGCAATCACCTGTGATTGGAGTATGTTGGCGGTATGGACATGTGACCACATCCAGGACAGGAAGTGAGGGGATTAACATTAGCCGCACTCTGAGTGCTGCTTCAGAGGACTGAAACACACCTGTTTACCTGCACACACACACACTGTAAACATCTGGATCCAGCTGTGAGGGGTCAGAGGTCAAACCAAAGAGCCAGCAGCCTGTGAATCACTCAGTCATGTGACCTGATCAATCACGGCGATCGATCGCAGACACACGCGTGAAGGAAATACAGTGAAACGTCCCTTTATATGTTTCAAAATAAAACTTTATTTAAACAAACCTCATCCTTCTGTCAGCCTCTTTAAGGTGGAATTACTCAGGTTTCTGCTTTTCTCATTTTCAGCTTTTTTTTCTCCAAGGTTTCAGGTTCTTTTAAGGTGGAATTACTCATCGGTTACATTTGTAAAAGTCGTTCATGTGGCTCTCCTGTGAACTGCCTTCCTGTCTTTTTCTCTGAAGTTTTGGATTGTTTAAGGTGGTATTACCGATGTTAAAGATCTCTGTGTGACCTCTTGGTCCCTTTAAGGTGGTATTACCCATCTGTAACATTCTTTAAAAATAGGTTAATGTAGTCCACATGGCTGATTAAAGGTGGTATCTGCTTTTATCAGCTTTTTATTTGAGTGGTTTAAGGTGGTATTAGTTTTTTTTTTTTTTCTTCACATTTTTATTTCTAACATTTTGGCTTGTTTAAGGTGGTATTACCGATGTTTAAGGTCTCTTTCTGAAGTTTTGGTTCTCTTTTAAGGTGGTTTTCAGATTTTATTTCTAAGGTGATGGATTACTTATGTTTAAGGTGGCATTACTCATCTGTAGCGTTTCTAAACGTGGTTTATGTAGAAGATTTGACTGAATTAGGTGGCATTACTGATTTTTGGGGCATCTGCACTCTTGAGCAGTTTAAGGTGGACTTACAGGTCTGTTAGCATTTGTTAAAGCGACTTACATGATGATCTTTGCCGATTTAAAGTGGTATCAGTTTTTTCTGATTTTTATCTCTCAAGATTTGGCTTCTTTAAGGTGGAATTACTGAGCTTTAAGATCTCTGTATGAACTCTTTTATCCTTTTTAAGGTGGTGTTACTCATCTGTGAGATTTTAAAATGGTTACTGTAGCCCATATCGCTGATTTCAGGTGGTATTACTGACTTTCAGCCTCGTGTTGCAGCATTAAATGTTTGAAAGATGATAAACTCTGAAGATGGAGACACATTTAAGCAGCTCTGTTACTCTGACTGAGTGAAAGAGGACACCTGAGCAGGACTTCAGGTGGTTAAACATGTGACTCGCCCTCACTGCTTAGGGCGACGTGTCGGGCAAAGAGAGAAGAAGGAGGAGTTTGTTGCTGTGCGCCGTCTAATCACACTTTGACCTCTTTTTATTCATTTATTGATTGATTTGTGTTTCTTGCCCTTTAACGTAAATAATTTAATGTTGACAAAAAATTAATAAAAATCATTAAATAGGAAAAATTTTTAAAAATCTATTTTGAAACATGAAATGTTAAAGTAAAAGTATTATAAAATATAAAACAAATATTAATTTATTTGTTGTTTTTATATATCCTTTTTCAACTAAGCCAACAGGAAACAAAGTGACGTAATCACGCAGAGTGACGTCGCTGGGCGCTGCGCTGTGGTTGTTATTTAGCAGTTGTTCCTCTGACTGTCCAGACCGAACAGAAAGAGATGATTTTAAATTAGTTGTTAACCCTTAACTGGGCGGTGGGGCTCATCCACCACCTCCGCTCCTCCGTCTGTTGCTCCATGAGGCGTTCGGACGTTTCAGCGACATTTAACGGCAACGAGTCCGCCAGCAGCTAGCTCAGCTCACCGGCTAGCCCCGGCTACTTAGCCGCTTAGCTGGCTCCGCCGGCGGACTTAAGGTCGGTACATTTGTTTGTGTTTTTAATTACTTAGAGGCTCGAGAGCTGTGGCAGCTTTCTGCAGTAAACACGGTATAAATCATTAAGGTGTACTAGAAAATTCGGCGTACAAATAACCCACCAGCTGTGATCCAGCCGGTAAATATATTTATTTTTACTCGCAGTTGGTTATCTCAGCCAGCGCCAACTGTCGCTAGAGTCACAGGGAGTGCTGAGGCAAAAACACTCTCAAAATCCAGCTGAGTTTACGTAAAAAGATCGTTTCAGCTTTATTTAAGCCTACAGTTATAAAACATAAAAACTCCCAATGTTTGTGAAAGCACAGAGGGGCGTTTTAATGGCAGGGAGCGACGCTGCGGTCAAAACCGCGACTTTTTTAAATGGACTTTGGTGTGCACTCCTAAAAACACGTACATCGACCTTCCAGTAGTTTTATGTCGTATTTATTCATATATGCTTGAAAGTTACTGGCAAGTATAACTTCCAGGAGGTGTCTTGATTTGAAGGTTGCTGGTTCGAGTCTCATCCTCAGAAGCCCCCTGAGCAGAGCACTAATAATGCTCACATTTCAGTCTGTGGTCATTCAGAACTTAAGTTCTGGTGTAGCAGTCCTTATCAGTATTTATATGAAGGTTACTGTTTTACTGTAGGTTTGGGTTCTTTAAATTAAACATTATTCTTTGAAATGCAGAACAGTCATGTGACAAAGCTGCTTTAAATCTAACCCAAATTTATCCTGTTCTTTCTTTGTTTACACTGAGCTTGATGGTGTTCAGCATAAATCGTCCAGTTTTTGAATGGAATATGGCATGGTGTTCTCCATACATTCTGTTCTCTGAATACAGCAGTTCTATGGGGCTGCTCCTGTAGTTTTGCCAGATTTTTGTTAGAAGTCTGGTCTGAGTGGTTTGTGTCATTGCAGGATGGCGTCCCCCTTCAAGATCCCCAAGAAGAAACATACTCAAGGCTCTGACTCCAGCCCCCTGCACATGCAGTCACCCCTGTCCCGCCTCCAGAGCGCCGCCCCTCAGCTTAAGGTGGTATTCCTAAATCGTATCTCACCTGTTTGTCCCTTTAAGGTGATATTACTCTTCTGTAAGCCTCTCCATCTCAGTCGTTGAGTCCTTTAAGGTGGTGTTAATGATCTGAGGTTATCTAATGTTTGAGGTTTTTAAACATGGCATTTGTACACTTGCTCAGTTTTAACTGTTGATTACTTTAAGGTGGTATTATTGATATACAAACTGACTGAAAGGTGGAATGATTAAAATTTCTGTTTTGTTTTTGTTTTTTTAATTTCTGGTTGTCTCTGCCTCATTTAAGGTGGTGTTAAAGATATTTCTGGGCTTATGAACTCTTGAGTTCTGGGCCATGAGTACTTTTGAGTAAATTAAGGTAGTATTACAGATCTCCCAACATTTCCAAATGTGGCTTTTATGATGTGCTTGGCACATTTAAGGTGGTATTACAGACTTTTTGGCTTTGGCTTTCTTAAAGTTTTGAGTTGTTTAAGGTGGCATGACTAACCTGTCGGTTATATAACACAACTGTTGGGTCATTAAGGTTGTATTACAAATGTCTGAGGCGTTGTCTAAAGGTTTGATTCTTTTAAGGAGGTATTAGTCATCTGTATGTAACCTGTTTGGCTGATTTAAGATGGAATTATTGGTCTGGCAACTTCTCCAAAGCACATTTGGTTCCTTTAAAGTGGTACTGCCACAGACTGAGCAGGTAAGGTGACTGAGTGGGAGGAGTAGCGGTATCCTGATATGCACTCTCCACACTCTGTATCGGGACACCTCCACTCCTCCCCCTCAGTCACCTTCTCTGCTGACCAAATCAGGAGACAGCTAATGAGGCTCCGCTCAGGCAAGTCTGTAGGCCCTGATGGTGTGAGTCCCAGGGTCCTCAAAGTTTGTGCCCCCCAGCTTTGTAGGGTGTTACATCACATCTTCAGGATGAGCCTGAATCAGCACAGGGTCCCTGTTGAGGACGCCATTCTTTACCCACCTGGACGAACCAGTGTGAGAGTCGTGTTTGTTGACTTCTTTGGTGCCTTCAACACCATCAGGCCGGCTCTGCTCTGTGATAGCTGACAGCGATGCAGGTGGATGTGTCCCTCATGACCCGGATATTTGACCATCTGACTGGCAGACCACAGTGTGGTCTGCAACACAGGAGCCCCACAGAGGACCATCCTCCCTCTCTCTTCACCATCTCCACCACAGACGTCAGCTACTGCAGAGACCTACCACCTTCAGAAGCTTTCTGATGACTGCAGTAGTGTGATGTATCAGAGAGAGTGATGAGGAAGAGTTCAGGGCTGTAGTGGACAGCTTTGTCATGTGGTGTGAGCAGAACCATCTGCAGCTTGTGGACATGAGGAGGACCTGAGTACCTGAGTACCAGGGTACCTGTTTCCATCCATGGGGTCTGGGTGGAGACAGTGGAGGATTAGAAATACCTCGGTATAAGCTGGACTTCTCTAAAATCACAGAAGCGTCTGCGAGAAGGACCAAAGCGTCTGTATTTTCTGACATGACTGAGGACCTTTAACATGTGCTGGATGATGCTCAGGATGCTCTGAGTCTGTGGTCAGTGCCATCCTCAGTGCTGTGGTGTGCTGGGGCAGCAGATACCAGCACACTCGATAAACTGATCCACAGGGCCAGTAAAGCTGTGGGTGTGCAGCCTGCCTCTCACACAGAGGTTTCAGAAAGGAGGATGCTGTCCAAGTTACAGTCAGTATCAGACAGTCCTTCACACCATCTCCATCTTGTGCTGGATAACCACAGGAAATCACTCCTACCTGTGGCCATCAACTTTTACAACTCCTCCTCATGACACCTGGACTAGTTTCACTTGTAATGTCTTGTTTATACTGTACATAGTAAAGTTTTAACTTTGGAATATTTAATTTTACCCTGTGAGAAACAGTTTCCTCCTGGTTTAATTAAGTTTTCTCATTCTGAGTCGTTTGCAGTGTAAAGGAGCTCATTGGGATTTATTTGGTCCTTTTAAGGTGGTAATACTGATGTTTAAAGTCTCTCTGTGTGAACTGTTGGTACTTTTTAAGGTGGTACCAGCCCAGAATGAGGTGTGCTATAAAGTGGTATGCCTAACCTTTTCACTGTCTTAAGGTGGTATTTTTTTGGTGTGTGGTGATGATTTAAGGCTGCTTGATTAAGCTTGGTTTTATTTAAGGTGGTATAAGTGGGTTTTAAGGTGTTTGACCCATTCTCTCATTTAAAGAATTACCAGTTATTTTGGCTCATTTAAGGTGGTTTGTGTAACATGTTGGTCTTTTTTTTTAAGGTGGTGTATTGTTGTTAATAAAGCGGTTGTGTTTGTGGTTTGGTGCGGGCAGGGTTATGGGGATCAGTCCGGCAGAGGTGGAGCTGACAGGATGCATGCTGGGAACGCCGTGGGCAGCTCCTCGGACAGACAGAGGTGAGTGTAGTGCCCCCTGCAGGCTGCAGAGTTTATTACACTCGCTATTAAATGTAAAAAGTAATCGGGTTGTTTCCTTGCAGGACGCCGTGTAAGCCGCTTTTCAGAGACGTCGTCAAAACACTGCTGGGACTCAACAGCCCCAACCGGGGCGGAGCTTCAGAAGCCAATCACAGAGCAGCAGGCAGCTGGAGCCACCAATCACAGGCAGGGCAGAGAGGCGAGTCATCCAGCTGTTTGTCAAACAGGTGAGTTTGAGTTTCACAGCATCACCTTAATAAAATGCATATTTGATGCATTTTTTCAGATATTTTAACCTTAGTATTTAGATTTTACCAAATAAATTTGTTTTCAGAATATTTTCACAGATTTTATAACTATTTTTCTGGATATTTTACATTTTTATATATATTTAAGTATTTTTGCTTGAGAAAGTAGTCCTGCAGAGTTTATAAAAATATTTCACTAATTTTCTTTATAATATTGTCCCAGTGTTGTACAATTTGTCTAAATGACGTCATTTACAAATATTTAAGTTATTTTAATGAATTTGTTTATATTTTTCTTAAGAATTTGTTGAGTTTTTACTGAATTTTTTTTTTTTAATACATTTTATTTCTTCACATCTTCATGTGTTTGGGGAACATTTTCTGATTACTTTTAGTCAATTTTTCTGTCTTGTTGGTTATCTTAATATTATTATTAGTTAAACTTGTAGATTTATTTTATGTAGTTGATTATTGAATACTTGAGTATTTCTTCTCTGTTTTTTCCACCAGATGGCGTCCTAAGAGAGGGTCTGACCGACTGCTGCAGCCTGTGGAGGCCTCAGAGCACCTGTCTCCACCACAGAAGAAGAAAGAGTTGTCAGGTGAGCTTTAACAGATGGATAGAGAGGACTGTGGCAGATTTTATTGATCAGAGTGATTGATCGGTGTTTCCTCTGCAGATTTGAGCAATAAAAGCATCTCTGTGGACTCTGTGGACTCTCTGGCTGACGTCAGAGGTGACAAGCATGCTGGGAGTTTGAGTTCTACGCTGGCAGACAAAAGGTGGAGGAGAGTCGAGTTCAACAGAGACTCTTCTGAGGAGAAGGTGAAGGTCAAAGGTTGCAGTGCTTTCACAATAAAAGTCACAACAAGTAAAGTCAGGCAGGGGAGTTTAAATATTTTCACAATGAAGTTGTCAAATTTTTCAGAATAAAATAAAAAAAGTTGTAATGTTTGCAGAATAGCCACAGTATTTTCAGAGTAAAGTTGTTGATTACACAGAAACACCTGAGATGCAGTAAAAAGTAGCAGAGAATAAAGACGCTTTTACTTTGAAACTTCTTTTCTTATTTTAAAATTTAAATGTCCTTTTACAAACTGTTTCTGGAGCTTTCTGCCCATCAATCTGCTTCATCTGTGATCTGTGACATTTGTTTGTTTATTTTAGAGCGATACAGAAGCTCCTCCAGAATCTCCTCTGAAACAGAAGAAGAAGAACTCGCCTGTCTGTCAAACTCCACCCTCAGGTGTCCAAAAACCCTCCGTTACCACATCCTCTTCCTCCATCTCCATGGTCTTATCATCGAGGACGACGCCGGACAGGAGGGTGTGGCTCGCCGCCAGCAGCGACCTGAAAGCCGACAAGAGAGAGAGTGAGAGAGAGAGGTGGAGGCAGTTCAGGGAGAAGAATAAGAATAAGAACAACAGATCGGCTGTCCTGCATCTGCGACTGAAGAAACCCAAACCGAAGCCGAGCGAACCAACTGAACCGAGTGAGTTTGACGTCGACCAATCATGTGATGGTATCTGAGGTGGTCGTCCTGAATGTCTCTGAACGTAGAAGGAACACAAATGTAGCTTTAATATTTAGAGGATGTTCCTGCAGGGAAAACTACGAAATACCAAAATTTAAACAGAAAATCACTTCTTTTTTTTTTTCCCTCTGGAGCTGAAATCTGTTAATATTGTGTTGTTTTTTTTGTTTGTTTGTTTGTTTGTTTTTACTGCTTGTGTTTAAGAAAGGACCGAAAGGTTAAGTAAAGATTCAGACTTTTAGGCGGTGAGCAAACTCAAAGTCTGAGTGTCTGTTAGTGATCACCTCAGACTAATAAAGTTTTTTTTACATGACCAAATAAACTTTTTCGTTGGCCTTCTGAAATGATAATAAACTGAGTATTTATAGGTTCTGTTCTGCTGGTTTTAATCAACCTTCAACCTCCAGGGCTGAAATATAAAACCTGCAGTTCCTCTAATGTCCACTTAAGGCTCCAGCAGTGAGTCAGTCCCCATAGACTTCCATGATAAAATGTCCACAGCAGAAGGAAACATGCTTACAGCCTGCTGCAAGGCTTAAAGATAGGGGGCGTGGCCTCTTTGACTGACAGGTGGATGGCGACACAGGTGGCTGTAGCTGCTAGATGTCTGCTAGGCTTCACCTCAGCTAATTGGAGTCCCTGAACTGGACGTCTGGACCGTGTTTGTGCTGTTGGTGCCTTTTGAAGCATTTTTAATGCAATTATCTGACCAATAATGTGGCTGCTGTGTGGTTAATTGTACTAACAGACCGTCCAAGAAGTCAGAGCTCCATGTTTGGTGAGTGAAATTCTAGGATTTTAGGATTAATTTGAAAAAGGTAAATATTTTTCAGCCCTGCAGGTTGATGTTTGGAGGGATAAAAGAGAGCCAAATGATTTGAAGGTTTTGATTGAGCTTATTTGTTTCTTCCTTTAGTTGTGCTGTCCAGTGAGGAGGAGGAGGAGGAGGAGGGTGAGGGAAACGGAGACGAAGCAATGAGGATGACACAAAGCAGCAGCCAGGTGGACGAATCGGAGAAGGTGCAGGTAGGTCAACAAGGCCAGAGATGGAGAAGAAGTCTCTGTTCTGGTCCGTTGTGGAAACTCAGGTTTAATGCTTTCCTGCAAAACTGAACAAAGTAGCTTTGTTTTATATCATGCTGAACAACAGCAGCTTTAAAATCACATGGACACCTTTAATACTTACTCATGGTGTTTCTCAGGGCACTGTTCTTGGTCCTCTACATTTTAATTATGGCTAAAGAGTCCTTTTTTTTTTTTTTTTTTTTTTTTTTTTTTTTTTTTATTTTTTTTTTTTTTTTTTTATTTTTTTTTTTTTTTGTTTTGTTTTTCT
>VUQS01018009.1:1517-19538 GCA_015108495.1 Heterochromis multidens | reverse complement strand
AATAGCTAATGCTCAATTGAAAATAAAGATGTATGCACAAACATAGATACTAACTGTGTACTACATGGATCCAGAGCTCTTGTGTATGCTTTTCATTAGAATTTGGAACTTGGACTGCAGGAATTTGTTGTAATTAAGTAGGCACTGCATGGCAAACTCTAAGCTTTTATTGAAACTGAGGGATCGGAATCATGAAACTCAAGCCCGGACAAGAAATGGAAACCAGTGTCCACACTCTTTAGCATGTAGTTTGGAGGCGCAGCAGCTACAAAGCTGCTGTGCTCTCTGCAGTGTCCTGTATAGCTAGCTGCACAGGGTCAGGGAGGGGTGAACATCAGTTTGAGTGATTAATAGCTCCTCACATAGCAACTGAGGGCTTGAAGTGGGTCTTTAAATGTGAGTTGCTGATAGTCATGTTTACTCATAGGCTGCCGGATCTAAGCTGAGTCATCTGTTCCGTGCTCAGGGTATAATGCAGTGACAGGCTCTGCTGTGCTCACCCCTCCATAGTATTCCTCTTTAAAAGTGGGTCAGGGAGGACTGCAGGAGCATGTCACATACTCATTCTGGGTTTTGTGAATTGTGCAACTTCTCTCAGCTCTTCCTGTGATTTTCCTTTGAAATCCCCCGTCTTTCCTTTGCACACCACTCCTTCCTTTCTTCCTGGGTACAGATCAGGTAGTGGAAGTAGTAAAAACATGATCTCTGGCTCTTGACAGACTGCTTTTCCCCCAAGTATACTTGAATGATTTTTAAGAGAATGATTTATGGTGTACATTACACTGTACACTACCTTGTTTCCTGGTTGCTCTGCCTTCTGCCCTTTCATTTGATAGAGTGAGACATTGTTTACTAGTTCACTCCCTCTTCTCATAATTTGCCATACCAGGAACTTTGGTTTTTTTGTGTAATTTTTCTGGGTGTTTCCCAAGCTTGACAGATAAAGAAGACAAACAATTATACAGTAGGTGCTTAGGGTTGGTGTGCATGAGCAGAAACTACCAAAAAGGTAAGCAGCTATTCTTATAATAATAGCAAACAAGCACTAAAGATAACAGATGTTGACCAACCAGTTCTCCAGGTACTAACATGTTCACCTTTACATGAAGACACTGATTTACTTTTTGGCTTTTATTTGTTTTAGTTATTCTTTCATTTTTCTTAATGATGCAGTGATGATCCAGCTTTGAGTCTGCTGTCCACAAGTCTCAGCCTGTATCTCTACTGTTAAGCTTTCAGGTTGGCTCAGCATTTTTCTTTAGTGAGACCATGAGTGGAAACAGCAGGCTTTTTTCTGCCTAACAGAGGAACATTTGTTGCAGATTTAAAGAGACATTTTTTCCATGACTTTGCTTTTCAAGGACAGTGAAACAGTCAAATAATACACATTTCCCCAGTCTCCACCCCCGCCTTGCACTAAACATGTCCATACATGTTTGAAAGGACCATCTCTCTCCTTTTCTTTGCTCTCATTGTACACAGAAAAGACAAACAGACAGTACAGACAATAGCAACGTGACACAGGCATATTGATATGTGCAAGAGTGCAGATGTTTGAATAAATTATGGAATAAATACAGGATGGATAACTGGTTACTATATATACAGTATATACATGGAAACGGTATATAGGTATGTACAACAGCATATATACAGCATGTTTTTGTTCAGTAGCAGGTATGGTGGATATTTTAGTAGAGTGAATATGTGAGTGATCTAAGTGTTCATCAGAGTGACGGCCTGTGGAAAAAAACAGCCTGTACAGATGTCTGGTTGTTTTGGTGTACAGTGCTCTGTAGCGGAGAGGAGTTGGAACAGATTGAGTCCAGGGTGTGATGGGTCTGCCCATTTCCTGATTCTGGTACAGGCCCTGAATGGAGAGCAATTGGATCAACAGCTCCTGAGGCAGCAATGTTGACGTTGGACGCTCACTTCAGATCCTGGGAGATTGTGGATCCCAGAAACCTGAAAGATTCCACAGCAGACACAGTGCTGTTGAGTAAGGTGTCATCTCCACAGTTTTGAGCATATTCAGCTCTAGGTTGTTCTGACTGCAGTACAGGGCCAGCTGTTCAAACCCACGTCTGTATGCAGAATCATCACTGTCCTTGCTGAGTCCGATGACCTTGCAAACTTGCGGTCATTTGTGTACAGGAAGAAGAGCAGAGGAGAGAGGACATATCCTTAGGGGGCACCAGTGTTGATTTTCAGGGTGCTGGATGTGATTCTCCCCTACCTCTTCCTGTTTGTCAGAAAGTTTGTGATTCACTGACAGATGGAGGCTGGAACAGTGAGCTGGGTGAAGCAGGATTAATGGTCCCGCAAATGTGTCCATCCGCACACATGTTTCTGGTCGGACAGAGTGGGGAGGGGGGTTTTCACCCCTCTGTGTGTTGCAGGATGTAGTGTAGACCTATATTGATGGCATCATCCACTGACTGTTTGACCGGTCAGCAAACTGCAGGGGGTTCAGTAGCGGGGTTGTGGTGTCCTGCAGGTAGGTCAACACCAGTCTCTCAAAGGATTTCATGACCACAGACATGAGGGCGACAAGTCTGTAGTCATTTAACCCAGTTACAGGGGGTTTCTTGGGGATGATTGTGGAGTGCTTGAAACAGGAGGGGACTACACACAACTCCAGGGATCTGTTGAAGATCAGTGTGAAGATCGGGGCTAGCTGGTCAGCGCTGACTTTGAGGCAGGAGGGAGACACACCATCTAGACCTGGTGTCTTCCTGGTCTGAAGAGCTGTCTCTCATCTTTTTCATATGCCCTAATGCTGTGTTCTAGATACATCGGCGTTAGCGCAATCCAGAAAAGGCGAGGAAAACCAGGGTTTGTTTTGGTTCTTAGCAAGGTGGAGCCATTCATGTATCACCAGCAATACAGCATAAAACTTTTCTTTGTGCCTAAAAACACCACTGCAGCACGTTCATGGATAGAGCCTGGTCAGTGCTCTATGAATGGCTTATTTAGCGAGTCACAAATACACAACAGTGGCAGTACAGATTCAGAGTTTTACAGTTTTACTACTGTTCACCACCGCCATCTTGGATTGCTAACTCGGGGTATGTTGGTCTACTCCGACTTTCCGAGTGGGAAATCCGAGTTGAGGGGGCGTTCCACAAAAAAATTCAGACTGGGAACTCAGAATTCCCGACTTCCGACTTATTCAGGCATGCAGCATAAGAGTAGGTGGTGTGTCAGTAAGGATGGGTGAGGCAGTGGCAGGGGGAGTTGGTTGTGTGATGTGGCTGGAGAGGGTGAGGGGCATGAAAGTAAGTTTCAGGTCTTTGGCCAGTTGATGGCTCTCCATAGTGTCGGGGATGGTCTCCTGTAGTTGGTGGTAGCCTGGAGACCTCTTCACACCAGCACAGGGTCATTAGCTAAAAACCTGTTTTTCAGCTTTTCAGTGTAGCACCTCTTTGCTACTCTGATAATTAAGTAATCTTAAAAGGCGGCTAATATATTCATTTCCACCTCCATTTTTTTTATTCTTGTACTCTGCAAAAGGAGCTTTGTATGATTCACAGTTCAAAATAATCCTTTTTTATCTTATACGGGGCCTTGATGAAGCTCTTCAAAACATACTTCCAGTCACTGCTGCAGTTGAAAAGAAATATTTTTTTTTATTAAGAAAAAATAAATCTTCCATTTAATAACTAAGATCAAAAAATGAATCCTAAAATCAGTTGTAAAGTGCTTTGACACACTCCTGTAAACCTTTTTTCTTTGTTTGTTTGTTTTATCCCTCTGAGACCGTAATGGTTTTAATGTCCAGTCGCTGTTAACCAGTTACCAACAGCCCTTCACATCTCATGTTTCCCTGATTGTAGGCTGATGCGGTTGCTGTTGTGGCAGCCCCCAGACTCTCATCCCACAGTTCGACAGACTCACAAACTGTAGTTAAAGACACAATATGAGAAACTCAACTTGGAGACAGCTGATTCTTGGATTGTTATTTATTATTACAGAGTATATATAGAGTGCATGATTTATTAATGTAGTTAAGAAGGTGTACATGCTCCTCCTTTCACAAGCACACAAATTTCGTGGTTGGATAGAAATAGACTGTGGGCCAGTTAAGGCCCCCAGTCCATATTGTGGCCAAGCCTGAGCTTTTGGCTCATAGCGATCACTTGTACGTACACTGACCTCATTATTTGGCCATGTTTAATATGAAAAGGCCCCTTTTAATGATTAACCTACATATATCAGGTGGCCTTTTGGTAACATTTATACAGTTTTTTTGCCTAATAGGCATTTGACTACTTTAAGGTCAGAATTTAACCAAAAGAACACATTTCCAAATTGTGTTCAGCGCAATGCCGTTAACCTACTTCAGTGGCCTTTTTCACTTTTATACCAGGATCAGCCTTAAGAATATGAATTTATCTGATAGGCACACTGTCAGATTAAAAAAAAAAAAAAAGTCAACAATTCCTGCTGTGACCTGTCAGAGAAGAAAATGCCTGATACACAATATACTAGCTAGTTACAGCTTTTTGTCTTTTAAAACTATGTGGAAGACATATGTGATTGGTAAGCTGCCAAGGATTTCACTGTTGCACCTGCAACAACAACAATATATGCATGCTCTCACAGTCCTGTGCAAGTAAGGTAAACTTATAACCATTTAATGTGAAATAATGACAAAACATCATTTTTGGCATGTTTACAAGAACAGCAAATACAATAGCTTGTCAAATTATTTTATATCATGTAAAAATGAATCCATTTGAACATGCAAGGTAGAGCCAGTTAGTAGTACCTCTGCTGCTTTGCGTGTAAAATGTTAATGGACACAATAAAGAACATGACACACAACAACAACATCTGACTGGTGAATATGTCTTTTGAAAACCATTAGCATGAAATAGAGAAACTAACGAACATACTGTAGGTATTAATTAATTCACAGGTCAATTATTTTTAGTTTATAAAAATATTTCCAGTTGAAGAGCTCTCTGTTGCTGTTGGCCAACATGAGAGAACATGTTGAAGAACAAGACTTTTATGTTTCTGTTCTAGTTACAAGGTGTCTCAGAGGATAGGTCTTCTGTTATGACATACTGCGTGGGATAATACTCAGGCTGATATGGAGGCAAGAACATAAGAATGATGTGTATGTCTTTGTTCAACTTTTACACTGAAAGTTCTCATTTTAAAACGGTCCTGTTTTGCCTACATACCCACCCACTGGTTGTTAGGATTCTCTTTATTTGGTAAAAGTGAAGTGTGAACCTCTACAAATTCCAGCGCTGTGACAGAACAGAAAGAGCTTTATGGGACAGTGACAGACCTACATTCCCCAACTGATCTTATTTTGTTGTTACAAGGCTTTATCTGTATGATCTGTCAGCCTGTCTGGAACACAGTAGAAGGATAATACAGTGGCTTTCCCCACTCTTGTAGGACTAGCAGCTAAGACTCTTTCACAAGGCCCAGCAGTGCCCTCAAGGTTGGTGTATTAACAGGTGGCAAAGTGCTTCAGCTAGACAGATTAGCTTCACTTCATGGTTCCTTTGTTAGGTTTGTAGGAGACATTCTGCCCTCAAGCAGTGTATTGATTTATTTTTTTCTTTTCTATAGAGAGGTAACATGGAGAAGAACCTGAGCAGTGAGCCTAAGCTGATATTCAGGTTTTTCGAATGTTACAACCCATTTTTTTTCTCTGTGTTGCTGACAATGTTGGTGCAGTATGTTCATGCTTGTTTCTACTGATCGAGTTTATCTATTTAATGTGCTAAAAGGGATTAAAAAAAACTATGACACTTTGTTTTCAGTGCTGCATAATAACTTTTGTTCATTTATTGCTCTAACCGATCCCCCTGTATGTTTCTTTTCCATTCATCTACTCATCCATCTCCATCTACAGTATTTTCTTCCACTTAATCCAATTCAGGGTTGCAGTTGGGCTGGAGACTATCCCAGCTGTCATAGAGTGAGAGGCGGGTACACCTTGGACAATGACAAGTTGCTCACATTCACACCTACAGCCAATTTAGAATCATCAGTTAACCTAACATGCATGTCTTTGCAGAGAGCCCACACAGGCACAGGGAGAACATGCAAACTCCACACAGAAATGTCCCACCCAGCCAGTGGACTTAAACCCTGGACCTTGCATATAAAATACTAATGCTTATTTCTCTTGCAGGTGATAGCAATAGTAATGGACATGCTCACCGACATCCACATCCTACAGGACCTGATGGATGCAGCTTCACGTCGTTTGGTGCCTGTTTATATTTTGTTGGATGAGCAAGGTGTGCCGCACTTCCTAGACATGTGTTCCAGGTTGCAGATGGGCTCACACCACCTTCGGGTAAGGCTGTACTTTTACATAAGAAATCTCAGCCATGCAGAGACAAAAATAAATAAATAAATAAATAACATAACCTGGGCTCATTTTATAGACTTACACCTTCTGGCATAGGTTTATTGTTTGTAACACTACAAGGGCAGCTCTATTAATAATGGAGTAATTTTTTCTTCTTGAGAAATAAACTCAATAAAACTGGTTTCATGTCACAACCAATAACCAATGTTAAATCTTGCCTACAGTGGAAGGGCAATCTTGTAACCCACTTTACTTTGATACAGATGACAGTGACAACACAGAAAAATCACATTTCATTACTGCAGTATTTCAACTTGCATCAGTGCCATCATTGAAGAGGTATCAGTGTGAGGTATTAATCCTAGAGCAGAGATACAAAATAATACCCATTGTGGTAATAAAATCACCAAATCTATTTTCACCACTGCATTAAAGCAGTTTGTTATGTTTATATAAAAGTGCCCTGTAGGTGAGTTATTAATGGTTTGCACTTATGTCATGAACTTGCATAAAGTCAGTAACAGAAATGGGAAGGACACCTTTGTAAAGTTGAGACAAGTTGAATTAATGTTTACATGTAGATGGATTTGAATGTAGCATATTCAAGTGTATGTATTGTGTATCCTTCAACTCCATATTTAGCTGTAGGGGGCAGCTGCCATTAATTTTGGCTTCTGGTATAATGACAATAATTGATAATGCATAACTCTAATCTGGACCGAGACTTAACCCCTTTCATGTGCTGATCAATAATTACAATCTGATTACAAATGCAGATAATATTTAAAAAACTAATAAAAGGCTAAATCGTCATTGGCCAGTGGTTTTAAGATTGCATTTCAGCTGATGTGGCCCTGTTTTCCTCTTCATGTGACTGTGTATCTGCATGTGGCAAAAGACCTCTCAAACCTGACTGGTCAATACTAGTCAGACTGCAAACAGAAACCAGAGAACTACAAAAAATCTTATTGCTTGTTTACAGATTGTGTGATTGAATCTGTTACTAGGGGTTTCTGAGCTGCTTATTTCAAAGGAATACTCTCATATGCAGCCAGTGGGAAGTTTGGGTGAACAGATTTTTAATAGTAAAACTATAGAAATCAAACTATATGCTGCTTCCTTCTTAAAGCTTGTTAAACTGTCAGCGTCTTGACATTGGCTATGTTCTTATCCTCATCCTGACTGTGGCCCTGTCATTTCAGAACATCAGAACCAGAACACTTCAGGGACCTGGCTTCAGTTTGTCGTTTGGCAAACTGCCTGGTTCACTCTGTAATAAATACATGCTGATAGATGGGGACAAAGTTGTTTTTGGTTCCTACAGGTGAGAATTGAGTGTGTGTATATGTTTTATTCAGCTGCGTCTGTGTTAAATGTTATATTCCCCTAACCCTGCATTAAGTGGACAATAATTTGAGAGGTTAAGTAATATTTTCTGCCTCTATGTATAAGATTTGGAAATTTCTGACTTTGATGGCTCAGTTTGCTTTTGTCAAACATTCACTCTGTCTGAATACTCACTTTCTCTTTCACTTTTTTAACAGACCCAAAACTCTGAATTAGTCTTAAGTCTGTTTTAAGACATACCGTAAAGAAATGTTTGTGTCTGCCAAGTGCAAATAGTAGCTGCACCCATTATTGCAACCCTGCATGCTTTACATTTTAGTAGCTGCATTGTGCCTGTTCACATCCCAGTGTGATGTGGTCAGAAGAGACTTGCAGCTAACCTGTTTATCTAGTTTTAGGTTGGCAATTTTGGTTATGGTAAAGGGACTGATTCTTATATAGCGCTTTTCTACTCTCCTGGAGCACTCAAAGCGCTTTATACAACATGCCTCATTCACCCATTCACACAAGCACTTTTTTCTATGCTTAAGTGCTTTCTAACTAACATTCACACACATTCATACTCCAGTGGATGCATCGGAGAACAACTTGGGGTTAGTATCTTGCCCAAGGATATTTGGCATGCAGACTGAAGCAGCCAGGGATCAAACCACCAACTTTCTGATTAGCAGATGACCTGCTCTACCTCCTGAGCTACAGCCACCCCATCTATTGACTGACTTGACTTAATTCTAGGATGTTTTTACACATTTTCACACATTCAGCCAATTAACCTAACGAGTATGTCTTTGGACTGTGAGCCACACCTGTATGGATCTGGAAGAGAGGGCCTATTCTTGTGTTGCCTTTCACTGTGCTATCTTTCAGGCTGGCCTTTCCTAGCCCGAGGACATAATGCAGCTAGTGTTTTATGAGAGGCTCCATCAATAACTACTGCTAAATTTTTATTTAGCATGCAGTGAAGTGTAGCTCAGTGGATTTTTCTGTGTGTATTTGTACTTTGCAGCAACACTCCCGCGAGGCATGAGAAAATTAAATATACCCTACTTTTTGTTTCCCTTTTCTCAGTACATTAAACATTTGGACAAAACAAGGTGTCTATACTATTGGGCATACTAACCTGGGTAACCTCATTTTATTGAAGTACATTTAGCAGTTGTTTAGATATTTTAGCCTGGACCAAAAAGGTCTGCCAACCAAGCGACTAACATTATTCTGCTAGCATAGATATTGCTAATGCTCCTACTGATAAAAACAATGGCCAAAGCCACAGAAATGTGGCTTTAAAGGTAGCAGACCAATGAGGGTGTACAGAATAGTCACGTTCATAATTGTTAATGCTGTCTCCTTTCAGTTTCTCCTGGTGTACGTCTCGCATGGACCGAAACATGATCACTGTGATGACAGGACAAGTGGTGGACTTCTTTGACCGGGACTTCCGTGAGCTGTATGCCACATCTGAGAAGTTGAACCTCTACAAGGAGTTTCATGTCAGCCCTCTTGCTGCTCACGTGACCACCACAGTTCGTTCCAAAGCGGGGGCCAAACGCCCACCATTACCAGCAACCACATCCCGCTTCCAGGTTAGCTTAGGGGATTCACGGAATGCTGCCATCCAGGTCCCCGCATACAAATATTACAACCCTAAATACTCACTAGTGTTTGGGGATGCTCCCCGTTCAACAGGATCCCTGCAAGAACCAGGACCCAAGAGGGGTTCAGGTCTGGCTGAGGTGCCCGAGGAGACAGATGTGGGGAGCCCACGATTGGCCAGCAGTGAGAAGATGGATCGGTTGAGTCCGCTGCCATCAGAATCCCCAGGCGAAAGCTTCAAGAGGACAAATAGAGTCAAGTCGGACAAAAAATCGCGGCCCACATTTAGGCAGAAATTTTTCAAGGGAAAATCGTCCAATAAACTTCCTGTTAACACCAGTACGGCCCCTGTACCCCCACAAACTAATCAGGATGAGGAGAATGAGGATCTCTGGGAAGTGGTTGTTTTGTCTCCATCCAAAGTTAGTAAGAAGCCGTCTAAACTGGGCCGGAAGACAGTGTCTGAGCAAGCTGTCAACACCACACAAGACAATGAGAGTAAGTAATGAATAATAGCTTATATATAAAGATTTAATCTGGAGTGAACACATTTTAATCCAATGCTTTCTAACCTGTAGGCTGAGTTATATGAAGAGGTCAGCATGGATAATGTAATAATTTCTCTATTTTGTTTTTCCTTGACAGGTGTTAAAAGTCAACATAAAGGAAAGTGTAAAGTGAGCTGAAACTGTCCATCTCCACAGAACAGTCACGCATTCTTGAAACTATTACAAAATAACTCCAATAACATGAACATCAACATCACATTTGATTGTGCTGAAGTATTTTACCCAGCATTTTACAGAAAGACAAGATGAATGTATGGTCATTTTGTTGTTTGGTGACAAATGTACAATAAATTATCCAAGTTTTATGGGATATGTTGCATTGGTAGAGTGCAGAATGGGTTAATAAGAGATTTCTTGATGATCACTTGCATCCTGTTTTGCTTTTAACCTTGTTATCGGATTATTTGTCACTCTTAACCACACACATTCACCTAAGCCAAGTATTAAGAGGCGAGTTCAACATACCCAGAGTATCTTTCCATTACCTGGATTTACTTACCCTGACATTGGCAATCAAGATAAACTTTCACACAAAGCTCGCTAAATTAACCCAGGGTTTGCTCTGTTTGTTCACATGAAGGGTTGGTACTGACAGCATCTGACCAATCAGATGGATAGTAACTGGCAACAGAGTGGCAGATTTTACAAAGGAAGATAAAACTGTACTATGGGAAAAATATGAAAAGGTTAAACACACGATAGAGGCTGAAAGCAACACAGCTGCTGCAGACAAAGCAGCGGTGTGAGTGTGTGTTAGAGGAAAAGCACTGTACAGTAGTTTGGTATTAAAAGTGCTGTATGAATGTGTGAGTGCTTTAAATAGTTTGGTCAGTAAGACTGGAAAAGACCTGCTATGTTTAAAGTAAAATAAATAAATAATAATAATAATAATAAATAAATAAATAAATAAAGTTTAGCCTATTTGAAGCCAAGAAGGAAAACTGGCAAAAATGCTAACTGTAAGTTAACAGACTTATCAATATCACAACTCTATCATTAAGACACAGGAGCAGCTGATGGATTATATTGAGTGTTTCATTAAATTAATGTTTAAATGTGTTTTAATTTTTATTCTTTCAGCTGCAGCCTCAGTGGTGTTTTAACGGTCTGAGAGTAAAGAATAAATATAAAAACAGAAATCAAACGTACACTTGGTGTCAAATTTGCATGTAGTCCACAACTACAAATAGGTGTCCCATTTTAGGATTGTTAATGCTATAGAATAATAAAATTGTTGTAAAATAGTTTGTAGCCAACAGGAAAGAAAAAAAATCATGGATTAAAGTTGTGTTTAATAATCTATATTTCTTACTGATGCTCTTCGGGGAGACACAAAGACTTCACTGAAAAATCTCAGACCCGCCTACTATCCAGGCAAAGAGACTCCGAGGGATCTTCATGGAACTGAACTGAACTGACTGGTCAGTATGTGGTGATTTCATACCTGTTATAATCTCTAATCCAGGTGCAGGTTAGGTTGGCAGCATAAGTTGACCTGGCAGTATACCCCAGTAAGAAGTGAAACAGCTTCACAGTACAGAAAACCCAGGGTGAACCCTGAAGTTATCGATGAAATCCTGCTTCATTTACATGGAGACGTAGATATCAAGTAGATATCACCTTGTGCCACACCTTTACTAAGGTAGTATTGCACTGGTGGTCATTGCATTGAACTGCATAGTATTTTAAAATTTCTTATATTTAATTTATCTGTAAATACTCTATTGCCAAGAATACATTTTAATGTCAGTATGATGCACTAATAAATTGTGGAAACTTGTAGTTTTTGCTCCTATTGATGTGCCAGAAAAGATTTAATTTTAAATGTTACCTACTTTTTGTTTTCTAGTTTTATATTGTATTTCTGCAACAAATATACCCTTTTATTTATTTTATTTTGTCCCAAAAACAGGGAAATACTAGATAAAGCTGAATTCTCTGTTAATTCTCTGAATGGCTGTTTAAACATAAGGCATTATTTTGGGTGCAGCTTCCTCTAGTGGTGATGTGCAGTAGTACTCTAGAATTTAAGATGGGGAATTTTTTTTGTGATTGCACCGCATAACCCGACCACTAGCTGCCACCATTGCTCCTCCCTCTGCTTCTCTTATCTGGGTGTTTGCTAACTGCTCAGAAGAAAAAAGAGGAACCACTGGCCTGATGACAAACTCAGGGCTGAGTTGAGGGTAGTGTGGGGGAGGTGAGACTCGGGGTGGGGGTGGGAAGATTGATAAGTGGTGTAACACTAAAAGCACTAAAACAGGAAGTCAAAGCTGCTGCAGGAAGAGGTGTTCTCACACTACTTTGTGCTGAAGGATGTAAAATACATTATTTCCTGTCACGCTTGCGTTTTCATGTTTATTTTAAAGCCTGTAATTTTTTTTTTTCTGCAGACATTTTGACTTGTTTTGGCAGAGAGTGCACAAGTCTGAATAAGTAACACTCCAATCCCCAGTCCTTTCAGGTGTGCAAAGTTTAGGGAGCTGGTTTTGTGGATTAGGTATGCCTTGAGCCTTGAGCATGAGTACCTGGTGTTCATAGATCAACGTCAACATAAATGTTTATTTTACGTAATCTACAAATTGAAGGGATGTAGATTATTATAAATCTTTATATTTTTGTCTAAATATGTGTTCTGCATATTCATTATATCTAAATTCTGAGTAGTATTGCTCACTCATTCCTTTAATGTTGAATGCCTTCCATTTTCTGCGATCATTAATAATCTGTATTAAAGAAGAACTCATGTCAGTTAATCACAACACATCAGAATTCAACAGAACACACATGCCCTGTCATTACTTAGCCTGCACCGTGAACCGAAGGCTTGACTATGAGGTCAAAATTCTCTGTTGATTTTAGCGTATGAATACAACACAAATATGTTTTCCTCAACTAAACATTTCCACATTCTATAGGTACATATATCAGAATCTAAGGATAGCAAATAGGCTTTTAAGTACTAATCTGGATTGCACTTGGGTAATTAGTATAGATTTTTGTTTTACACTGGACTATGATGTTCACAGATGATATTGTGATCTGTAGTGAGAGTTGGGAGCAGGTTGAAGACAGCTCGGAGAGAACCTGGACGTATGCTCTGCAGAAAAGAGAAATGAAAGTCAGCAGATGCAAGACAGAATACATGTGTGTGAGAACGAGGCAGGTATAACAGTGAAGCTGCAAGGAGTAGAGGTTGTGAAGGTGGATGAGTTTAAATTCATGGGGGCGACCAACCAAAGCAACAGAATGCAGGCAGGGTGGAGACGAGTGTCAGGGGTGATTTGTGACAGAAGGATAGCAGCAAGAGTGAGACGGTGGCACTAACAAAAAGACAGGAGGCTGAGCTGGAGGTGGCAGAGCTGATTTTCATTGGGTGTGACCAGGATGGATAAGATTAGAAATGAGTACATCATAAAAACAGCTCAGCTTGAGTGGTTTGGAGAAACAGTTATAGATGCAAGGTTAAGATGGTTTGGACATGTGCAGAGGAGGGATAGTGGATATACTGGGCAAAGGATGTTGAGGATGGAGCTGCCAGAGAGGAAGAAAAGAGGAAGACCACAGTCAGGATTTATGGATGTAGTGAGGCAGATGATTCGCTGTGGCAGCCCCTAAAGGAAGCAGCCCAAAGGAGAAGAAAAAAGTTAAAAAAGTTTGCTATGATAGTTGGTTCTTACAGGAGTGTCATTTACAACTTAGTTTTATGGTTATAAATCATATTGTATCACCTCAAGCTTGTTTCTCATGATTTTAAGTGTAGGCCAGAATTAGATGTATTTGCCAAAATACTCATACTTACACAGTTCCTAAACCTCTGTATAGACTGCGATAGACCTACCACATCAAACCACAGAGGTGGTTTAGGTGCTTCACCCAAGGATGTAAACCAAGCATATCAACATACACAGTAAATATGAGGAAGTGAGGTGTGGTTGAATGGTTTCAGTGTGCGTTCAACTGAAAATACAGCTGTCAATCTCAAACTATGAAAACAGAATCCTCTTTTTAATGCCAACACACGGGTAAACTTTTTTTATTCTCCCCCCAAAGGGAGGGAGTATGTAATCGGGTACGTTTGTTTGTCTGTCTACCTGTTAGCAGTGTAGCATCCACAGTTTTCAAGATATCATTTTAAAATTTTGTAACAACAAAAAAACAATAACAGCTCGAGCTGACTTAATTTAGGTGAAAATCGGGTCAAGGTCACACCAAATGTGAAAATCAGTAAAAACTTTATATTACCCACAACTTCTTATGGATCATCTTCAAACTTCACAACAATATACTAGGCCTTGGGGGACATGAGTATCTAGGTTGGCTAAGCATTTGACCTTGACCTTCACTGTTAGTGCCCAAGGTCAAAGTTGACCTTGAAAAAAAGTTTCAAGAAACCATATAGAGTATAATATATCATATGAAAGGGCATGGAGAGAGCTGTACAACACACTTTTTATTTTTTCAATACGATACCCTACAACATCACAAAGTTTCACAAAATCACACAAAAATATCCTTTAAAATCTCAAGTTGCTTTTCAGGTTCTCTGAGTGCTCTTGTTAAATAATAATTTTGTGAGAACATAACAAATACAGTACTTACAATGATAAAATATATGGTATATAGGAATATAGGAATGGTATATATTGACAATGACACATATTACAATATATGGCTAAATGATTTTAATGTACATAATAAATTTGTTACAAAGCAGATATGATATACATTGTTCCTATTGCACTGTCCTTTCAATTTATGTGACAAAAAAATACGCAGGCTTCTGTGTGTTAAGATGCATTTGATGTCACTCTATAAAGTACAAACAACTGATCAGACAACAGTTCATTGAGATAACACCATACCTATCAAAGCATTTACAGTGAAACTTAAAACTATCCACCAGACAGAAGTAAAGTCTTTTACAGTCACTCTAAAAATGTCCACGTTTGAGTACTATGAGAACTGAGTTGAGTAAGACACTGTGTCTTACATGTGCCTTTTAATAGCATTCAAGGAACTGCTGAGACATCACATGCTTAATTTGTCTTCCTTAGCTGAGATACTTGGTTAGGCCGGCACCAACCAAAAGAATAACTTCTAGCTGCAGAGAAAAAAAGTTCAGTAAATACACACTGTAAAATGTGTAAATTGAAATACCTCCTCATACCAGCACAGAGCATTTGTTAACAAACATTCTGTGGCTTGCTGTGCTGATACTATGAACAACATAAATGAGTCAGTTTTTCCCCTCTGACACTGTATTTCTCAGTCTATGAAAGGAGAAGTGGAAAGAGAAGTCCCTCTTTTAGTCTAAACCACCAGCGTCAGTGTGTTTCTGAAGCCTTCAGTGTGCTTTTATTGCAAGGTGGTTAAAACAATTCAAAAGGAAATAGAATCCACAGTGGCACAGTGACTTGAACACTCAAGAGGTCGGATCCTGCCGTGCTGAGTCCTGAGGAGTTTGGTGTATCAACTTTTTCTTACGGACCGAGACCAAGTCATAGAAAGGATCCTTGGTGATACTTGCTCTATTTGAAAAAAAAAATGACATTAGCTTATAGAACAATATATGTATGCACAGGTGTACTAATAAGGATTTTGCTTCCCCTCACAAAACAGATATTTTTTTCAGAGTTCAGATTTAAACCTGGTATAGTCAGTAGCTCTGACACCTGCACTTACAGCTTCTTTAGTTTTTACAGCCAGCAGTATGCTCAGTGCTAACAGTACTGTTCCAAAATGCACCAGGGTGCTGTGAAGACCAAAAATATCACTAAAAGAAGAGTCAGTACTGGAGTTTCTTATCAAGTAGTGACAAGCATGACTCCAAACACATGCTAATGCTTTAGGCAGTTTATAAAGTGTTAATCTTGTGTTGTACCCCAGACAGCCAGTCAATGACTGTGCTCTTTCTGAACAACTTTGTTAGCATAATGAGATAAGACTGGGGTTCTGTGCACATCCAGTGTGATTATCTGAACACATCCAGTTTGTCTGACCAAATTCAAAGAAGTGTGTGTATATGTGTGTCTGTCTGTTTGTGTACGTGGTCTGACCTGATGGCCTCAATCCAGGAGTCTCTCTCTTCTGCGCTGGCGGCACAGATCGTGTAGGACTGGTGTTTCCCCTCTACCACCCTGCCATCCGTCTCTGTCTTACATGCTTTGATCTTCTGTCCTCGACTGTTGGGGTTGTACAGCTCCAGACAGTACTAGATAACACAAGACCATCAACATGAAAGTCACTCTATTAATCTATCAATCTATTAACTGGTCGAATATGTTTGTGTTGTGTTGGAACAGCCGACGGGATCTTACCGGTTTACGCGCGTACGGCACTTCTCTAACACAGAGATTCTCCAGCGGGATGATGCCTCTGGGCTCTTTATCCTGCAGACAGATCCAAAAGAGATTAATTGAGTCAGATGGGTAAAAAGGAAGAGATGAGAATAAAAAAAAATGTTACTGGCAAAACCAGCCTCTGGGGTTACATGCTGAGTAAAACCTACCACCTATGATGCCATTCTTTCTAAGAGGTTTTGGAACACCTGATTCATTAAAAGACCTTAGCAACAACAAGGGAACATAGTAATCACAAATACTGCTGTGTTTTGTATTCAGGAAAGCCTGAATCATACAAGGGGGAAAAAACTGAAACAGAAGTGACCAGAGGAATGCTTGGGCTTTGAAATCTTCCGCACAGGCACCAAGGTGATGCGGCATAATGAGTTTAATAGGAGCCTTACAGTGGTGTACTCGAAGTAGTAGAGGCAGTTATCTGTCAGAATGAACCACCGCCTCTTCCACGTCTTAACCCGACCTCCTGAAATACAGACAACAAAAACGTAGGTTGTTATTTACTGACATTGTGACATTTGCATGCAAGCTTGCACGAGAATCTTCCAGTATTGGGTCATTATCTTCGTGCTTCCTCTGTACTTTCCTGTTTGTGTAGCAACTTGCTAAGATGTGAAAGCACGCTTAACCTATTCTTGTCCAATAAAAAAAAAAATGTAAAAATTGCACTGTTTTAATGTGTTTTCTGGGGGTTGCAGGGAGGGATTTTACCAAGTTTGAGGAGCCATCCTTCTCTGTCAGGGTTGAAGAAGGTGTGAGTCAGATCATTCCCATCATCCTCTGGGATTTTAAAGGGCTCGTTGCGTATGCTCTCGTACAGTTTCTGTGTGTAGAGAGTTAAATGATTATATATAATAAAGAAATGCAACCATTAAATGAGTTGCTCCAGCAGGTGAACACAAATTATGATCCTGAGCCTCCAGTAGCCTATCGCTGGTTATGACTGACCTGTTAGTGGAAAGTTGGCATGAGAACAACCTGGATGTTGTCATGTTTGTGTGTTTCTGTTCCACATTATGTGGTGACTATGAAATACAGGTATTACTTTCTCAAGGAGGGAAGGAACTGTGTGGTTTTACTTTCTGTTGAGAATACTGTAATAAATAATGTTAACATTTGCTTTTGTTTCATTTTGACATTTATTACTTAATAACTTAACAACTTTAACACAGTCTCTTCTTATTTATCTTCCTCTTATTATTCATAATATGAGTTAGCTGTTTCGTTTACACCACTAGGGGGCTAAAAATATATGATAAATTTATGTCCAGAGACTAAAATGTCAGCTGTGTAGCCATTTGGGTAATCGCTTCCTGGTGTCTATGTGGACACTGTGATTTTTTTTTTGAGAGGTTCTCACCGACAGCAGATCATTAGGTAGGTCCTCTCCATTGTTTATGCCTCTGTTCATGGAGATGAAACGCTCCAGAGTGGTTTTGTCCTTCACGTTGGGGTTGTGAAGGCTCGTGTTCAACATGATGATGGCAAAAGACAGGATGTAGCATGTGTCTGGTGTTAAGAGGAAGATGCACACACACACACACACACACACACACACACACACACACACACACACACACACAAAGAATAAGAGGAAACATGAGCTAGTGTTTCACATCTAAATTTTTGGTACTGAATACATAAATATATTATCAGTGAAAAGGAGAAAGAACTAAAAAAAAAAAAAAAAAAAAAAAAAAAAAAAAAAAAAAAAAAAAAAAAAATAAAAGAGAAAAAAAAAAAAAAAATAAAAAAAAAAAAAAAAAATGACGAAATGAAGAAATGAAAGTCAAAAAGACAAAAAACAAAA
>VUQS01018004.1:19340-47121 GCA_015108495.1 Heterochromis multidens | reverse complement strand
TAGGAGAGAGAGGAAAAAAAAAAAAAAGAAAAAAGCGGACAACAACACTGTACACAACGGGAAACTGATGTGTAATATCAGATAGAGCTGTGCAGGAAATACGGTTTTATCTCGGTGGAAGCAAGACAGCAAAGGTAGGACAGAATTCATGACAACGCTTTTCAAACGTGAAGCGTAATTTTGGTCTTCTTTTGCTGCTGGTTCAGTGAATTTTGGTCGGAGCGTGACAAAAGTTGCAGTTTTGGAATCTGTGGGAACTGTGCTTTCAACAAAGATGTTGCTTGTCCCTGTGCATGCCGTCGGGTGAAAGGGGGAATCTGCACTTTGTGTTAACATCTTTTTGAGGAATCTGTTTACCTGCTCTTTAATTGTTTGTTGTTTTAGCTGTGTTTGGTGGTCACTGAAATGGTTTGGTGAGCTTAGCTGAGATTCTGACGATTCTGTTGATACCACACATGTCTGTGTTTAAATAACAGACCCAGCAGCACAGCCTGTGAAACCAGATGTTCCACCTCTTGCCCCCGATACCGGGGGTATTGGGGTTTAACAGGTTAAGATGACCTCCACAACTTTAAATGATTGAATTTTATTTTCAAAGAAGACATTTTTTTTACTTTTATCCCTTTTTTAGTCATTATGTAACAAACTGTGTCACAGCCATACATGGTGTTATTTACCTTGATTGTTTTGGTCTGAAGTCTGAGTCCATTTAACGTGTTGATGGCTTTCTCTGCATCCTTTGGATCGATGTAGTTGACAAAACCGTAGCCCAGACTCTGTCCTGAAATGTCAAACAGGAGAAAAGAAGTATTTCTAAAATGTTATTTTCATTCCATGCATTGCAGATGTTTATGTTTCAGGCGAGGCCTTCCCTATTTCAGCAAGACAACGCCAAACTGCACGGTGATCATATTAATGCTCTGTAGTAGAAGAGTTCAGGTGCTAAACTGTCCAGTCCCATTATCCAGACCCCCATCCACGTCTGACAGATTATAAAACAAAAAAATAAGACATAGGATACTCAGAGCTGCTGAACAATTTAAAGAATGAGAAAACATTACACTTTCAAAACTACAACTCTTCTTCTAAAGAAGAAGAGATGTTAACAAGGTTGCCCAAACTGATGAATTAATTAAAGGGGTTTAAATGACTTGTAACTCACTCTGTTTTTTTAGATCTAAAATTTAAATTCTTTTTCAGAAATAGGGTGGCTTACTTGCAACTTTGAATACTTTTAGAAATTAGGGGTAGTCTGACAGAAAAACAGGCTTTATCTTGATTGTTCATTAATAAAGCAGTCTTATTCGAATTAGATCTATGTGTGCTGAGGGTGCTTTCTGTTATTGTGATCCTGTTCTTTCGAACAAGCTGCCCGCTGACCTGAGATCAATTACATCTGTGCATACATTCAAAAACAGACTCAAAACCTTTTATATTGACACAAACTTACACTTAATAGCTGTTTTTTAATTTTTACTTTGTCTTGTTTTATTTTGCTGTTTTCACTGGCTTAAGGCATTGTAAGCCTACACAGGTTTTTATGTTATTATCTTCTGTGTTAAGCACATTGAGTTTAGATATAATGAAATGTGCTACATAAATTAAATTGCCATTGCCATTGCCATTATTCTGACCATCAGTGGTCTGATCCAGGGTGTCTCCTAAAACTAAAAAAAATGAAATAAAATCTGGTCCATAGACACCACCTTTGACAGCATACATCCGTGCCTGGAAAATCCTTCACAACATACATGTGCCATCATTACTGCTGACAAAATCAAAGTGACTCCTGCCTGGAGCACCAAGAGTCTTGATGTGACTTTTTTGTCATGTGAAGGCTGCTTTGTTGCAACGGCTGTTCAGATTTGTGCTCTAAAACGTTTAATGAATCAGACATCGTCTTTCCAGGTCTCTGTATATGGAAATATACTGGGACCATTTCACATATCCATTCAATTCAATAAATACTTAACCCTGTAAAGCCTGAACCATGAAATCAAAAATAAAAAAATAAAAAAATTCAAATTTTTAAAAACTGGAGTGTTTATTGAACCTTCTGACAAAAAAAAGAAAAGAAATTAAATATCAATTTGAATATAGGAGTTTTAATTTGCATTAGTTTAGCTACATCTGGCATTTTTGTGCAATTTATTGCTCACAGTTTGTTTATCTTAAACAAACAAAAACATATAAGTGGGTTAGGGTTAAAAAAAAAATCACACTGATAATGTAGAGGTCTCAAAAATTCATGTATCAAATATTATACACTTGGCATTACAGGGTTAAAAAGATTGGTAAATGATAATTCAATAGTTAATCTTGGTGTAATAATACTCCCAACAAACAAACAAACAAACAAAAACAAAAATTGATAAACAACTATCTGTTATTTTATGTCAGAATAGTCTCACTTGATGTGTTAGACGCTTATTGTTGCACTTCTCATTATTATTTTTATTGTACTGGTGTTCTTGAGCTCGAGGGAATTTACAGCACCGAAGCATCTATTTGAAGTTACTCAAAATATATGTGTCAACTAGTGAATGCCTAAAATATAATGCGATAAATGTTACTCAAATTCTCTCTGAATTATGACAGTGAAACTCAGCCTCAGCAAATAAAGTATCATAGTAGATACAAACAATATATTTGTTACTGTCTTTTCAGCTGTGCAAAAAGAGAGGAAAAATACCACCCCCACTTCCCTCTAAGCTCAAAGTGTCTTAGACAGCAGACTCCCTTTGAGAGTGAAGCAGGCCTGACATCTCCCAGTGTTTCCCCAACAGATCAAGCCTTTCAACATGCTTAGGACTTTAAGCGGACGCCTCTAGCCATCAGGGCGTTCAGTCGGCTAGTTTTCAACAAACAGCCTCTATCCACTAACACCACACACAAGCACAAAGAATCCCAGGCAGTTTAAGAAGAGCGGCATGCACATATTCATGCTAATGGGAACAGACAGCGGTTAGTCAGAGACAAAGTGAATCACAAAATATGGAGCATGGCTGTTTCACAAAATAAATACATTTGGGCTATGGATATCACAGCGCAGAACAGCTCAGAAGCAAGCAGTGTAAGGGCCAGGAGGGACTTGTAGTCCTAACATCAAACAGCTGATGATTTTCTCTTCTTCTCTCCTCTCCTCCCTCTTCTCCTCTGGATTAACTGTGGATTATCAGACACTCTATTGTTAATTAAAAACCTGCCTTCCTGGGGAGAATACTGCTATTTATAACTAACCATCCTCTTCTCGCTCTCTTCTTTCTCTCTGACTCTCAGCTGACATCAGGTGGCAAGTTAAGTTAGAAAGTTAGAAAATTAAACATAGCTCGCAAATTTTTTTTGTGGCTTCTAATGTTTTATTAAATACTTTACACAAGAGACTATGTATAATGAAGTGAAAGAGAACATTTGGCAAAAGTAATTAACTGAAAGAATTAAAATAAAGCATACCAAAATTGCCCATAAACTGTATTCTAAATAACCCAGTAGTGTGTCTAATAATGACTGCTCATATGTGCATCAATTCAATTTACAGTGAAATTCCAGATTGGTGCAGTTAAGTGCCTGATATGAAGAACACTCTTCTATGGTATTTGCTACCTCTCTCACTCACTTTCCCAGCACCTTCCTCACCCCTCTTCCTCATCTTCAACAAGAAATGTTGAGGTTCGACAAGCACAGCCACCAGAAGGTGCTGGCAGAGAGCACTCATGCAGTGCCATTGAGATGGGCTGGCTGTTTGAGTCATCCAGTCAGACAAATGGGGCCAAACTGGCAGGCATGGACGCTACTGCTGTGAGGGGGGCAGTCACAGTGTAGGAAGTGTGCGTGTATGTATGTGTGCACATGCAGGTGTGGGCGTGTGTACAAGTTGGTATGGAAATGTAGGTATGCACACATGTCAGTCAGTAATAGATTACACTCTTACAACAAACACACCACTGTATTTACTTTGATTACACCTCTGAAGACTGTGGTTTTCAGCAGCTGCTGCTAAATGTAAATGATATTTGTGTGTTTGTATTTTAATTGGGTGTGCATGTTGTATACATGGGGAGCTCAGGCTGGTGTTGGCATATCCTCCCGCCCCCACTCGCGTCTTCACTCCTTCTTTGGCAAGGCTGAGGGCCTCTGGGGCCGGAAGGAAGAGGGTGGGAACGAGGCTCACTGGCTGGCATCTTTCCCCAGGTGAACAAGGAGATGAGGGTAGACAGAGGGAGACATCTGCCTGCAGCATCAGAAAAGCTCCAGGAGGGGATTCCACCCACCATTTCCAGCTTGCTAAGGAGCAGTTAACAGCAGGGAGTTACCAGCAGTCTGCCTGGCTGCCTGGAATTTGTACGGATGGGCAGAAGATGCAATTCCAGTGCACCACACTGGCAGATGTACATGCATGTGCACACAACTAAACATATAATCACTCAATCACCACAAACAAACACAAGTAGTAAAGTACGTCCTCACAGCAGGACAGTGATGAGTGGAGTGGTGGGTGGCTAGCGAGTAAGTGTACATTGTTTGTTGCATTATAGGAGGGCATTACATTTTCTTAGTTTTTCAGGGAATGTTAGCACTGGAAACATGAAGAACATTATTCATTTCAGTCCTCTGCAATGCATATGCATGCAGAACCATGCAATATATGCAAAAGTATAGTGTGAGCAGTTCTATCTGTAGCTTGCAGTAAAATATACATGCAGAAACAATGCACTGTGCTGCTGGCTTCAGCCTGTCGCAGCACCTCCCGTGTAGATATCAACACTCCTCAGCAGGACCAGCAATGCATACTGCTCACATTTGGATCACAGCATCAAAGTTCTGGCTCAACTCACTGTGGTTAAGCACAGTTCTGACATTTAAAATGGCCCAGCACCAATTAACTTAGCGGGGTGTCTTACTAGAATACAAGGTCAGCTCCGATTGGTTTACGATGGTTAAAAAACAAAAAAATAACACCAAAAAGTAAACCAAAAACAAAGACTGATTTTTTAAAACTCTAGCCACATATTTCCATATTGGCAAAGATTATGTCTACTGTCATTTTCATTGTTATGTCAGTCAAAGTCGCTTCACTGCTGCTAAACAGCAATAAAGCTATGAAAATTCAGTTTAATGTTATGAAAATGCTGTTGAACAGTTTAGAATAAATGTAGGGGACAACAACAACTGCCAGAGAAAAGTCTGAAAACCTAAGAGATATTTGATAGACATAGACTTTCTACTGGTATTTTTATATAACAGGAAAATTATATAATCACTGCATCCAAAGAAATATAGAGAAGCTATTAAAACAGCATGATAAATAGCCTCTAACGTGGTTGTAGCTAACAGGAAAATCTGCCTTCTGTTGATCAATTTGCTTAATAGATACATTGACTTATATATTTTACATGTCAATTAAAACTAAGAACCCAAATGATGCATTGGTCTTCATAATGACCTTTTAATGAGGTAAGATATATACTTGCCTTTGATTTGTCAGCTGTTCACACTGCCATTTGTGCAAATTCTACAGCAGTTGTAACAACTTAAGAAAATGCTTGACAGCAATGAAAAGAGGCATCTTAATAAAAATTATGTAAATTTAATAATGGCAAGTCCCAGAATGGAGCATGTGTAATATATAAAATCTAGGAATCTAGGTTGTTAATGGCATTACTTCTGCATTTGCCAAAAGCTGTCATTACATACTGTATAAGTTTAGGTACCTGTGCAGTGCTTTATCATTTTGTGCTACGTGTCTGCTTTCACTAACAGGCTAACCACATGGGATAGGAGAGTGAAAAAGTGGGGGCTAATTTGAGCCCACCTCCACTCTTTTTGTGCAATCTGACATAAATTGTATAGGAAGGTGGGCATGTTTTTCAGTGGTAAAAATCACTGCTATTTCTAGTGAGGAGCTCTTTGGTGTGTTGGCGAGGAGTTATGACTAAGCCATTATTTGTTTCCTGAGGAGCAGCAGGTTGCCCAATGTGTGAGATGAGAAAATGAGTGTGCTTCGAGCAGGTGTCCTGCCTGCTAGCACCACTATGTAATTTCACCTTTCCTTTCCCCCTTTTGGGCGCATACGTATGTACAAACCAGAGCATGCAAGTGTAAAAGCACGTTACCTATGCAAAATTACATACAAGTACCTAGATATAGTATATAATAGGCACAAACAAAAGAGAAGTAGATGCTGCAGTGAATGTACAGGTATATAATCAAGTTAGACAAAAAGATATTCACATATGACATTGTAAGACACACAGTATGGTGCACAATTATTTGCTGTAAGACACACATAGAAACAAACTGTTATTATTTTCTGCCTTTTGTTCTATTATGTGACTAAGAGCCCTGAACTGCAGACATGAAAGCATCTTCATCATCATCTTCTGCTATCATCAGGCAAGGCTTGCCAAACGCATTATAGACTCTTTGATGTGAAGTGGATGCTACCAAATGAAACACACAGCTGTAAGAACTTTCTATTTTACAGTGTATCTGCGGTCTATTGTTCCTTATAATATCCTCAGGAATAGTGCAGTTATTAATCAAAAAGTTCATCTGAACTGCTGATACTATGCTGTCAAAACAGATATAAGCTGGAGCCGAGGCAATTTGTAGTGCCAACATGTTCAAAATCTATTTATTTCTTTTATTTTTGGCTTCAGTTCTTTTGTAGTTTATGAATTTCCATGAAAATATTTTTGTGCACTGCATGCCATACAAAAAGGGAAAAATCACTGTATGAATTTGAGGATACGTAACAGAAACTAAAAAGCTAACAATAATGTTACTGCATCTATGTGAAGGGACCTTTACAGCTTCTCTATAAAACACTGTTCCCACAGTTCCACTCGCTGACTACAGCTGAGTCATGGGAGGACATAAGAATCAAAAAGAGTGAGGGGGATTTGCAGTGTGCAGGAATCATCAGGGCTATGACGATAACACACCTTGAGAGGACCAGCTCCTTCTCCCCAGAAACTGGCAAATCTGTTTGGTCAGTCTTAAATTTAGCGACATTTTAAGATGAGGCCAAAGGAAGAAAAAAACATTTCAATTTGTCAAACTAAATGTGTCACATTCGCTGCTTGCATCCTCTCTCATCCCTGACGTTTTGACCCTTGCTGCTGCAGCAACTTGAGGTAGTGCTATTTTTGATAGGCCAGCATTCCCCAACATTTGAAAAGGTGCCCTGTCACCAGCTTCATGTCAAAATACACTTTAGTTACCTTAAAGACTCTCAACTGCATAGGGCATGGGGAGGAGTTTGCAAAAGAATAATCACAAAGGGAACAAACTGCTACAGTGTCTTATAGCAGTACAGTAAGTGTATATCATGTGGCACCAACCCATTTAAATAACTAAATTCATAAACAGAGCCACGTCCCCCGCACACACGTATCTACTGTAGATCCCTCTCCCACTCACTCATTCAACACATCTTTTCCTCCTGGGTTGCCAAGGTAGCAGCCACTGTTGCAGTCAGGAAGCTCCCACTCTTAGCTCCCAAGGCCCTGCTTACACCAACACACACACAAACACACACACATATACAGACACGTTAACCACCCCCTCATGGTGGCTCCCTGAGCCCTGGGGCCAATGGACTGAAGCCTGAAGTGTGTGGGCTGGTTGGCTAGCTGCACAGCTGAGAAATAGGAGACGAGAAGCCCCCTTTCAGACTTGGATAAACCTGTTACGTCAGGATTGCAGAGCCTACCCTGCTGCACCTGCTCGGACTCCTTTTGATATTGAACACAGTAACACCCCACCAACAGTTCTGTGGCAGAAAGTTCTGGGGACAAAAAGATTTTCTGGCTATAGCTCCTGCAGTGCACTCAAGAATGGAGGATTGGGGGGCAGGTTAACCAGCCCTGAGGCGCATTCCGCCTCTGGATCTGAAGCCGCCACAAGGGACAGTCACAACCTCTTTGTTCCATGTAAAGGGCACTCAAAGTGAAATGAGGAGGGACAGAGGCTGTCTGACGTGAGGGTCACAAGAGGAGTGGTGCAGCCAGGCAAACTCAGGATGTCCAATTCTGGGTCCCAAGCAGGGGGTGGGAGGAGACTGAATGAGGGAGGGTGCTAAGACAGGAAACACAGGACATTCTGGGACCTGGGACTCTGAAACTTTAATGTGTGTCTGCCTGTGTGTGCACCTCTGAGCCTGGCAGCTCTCTTAATACCTGGCTTTGGAGATGTCAAATCCTTTTTTCATCTCTTTCCTTGTCAGCTTTGTTCACGCTATCTTCAGCCTTCAGCCCATTTCAGGTTCAGATAAATGAAACCTGCATGTGGGATATAAACACTAAACCAGATCTCCCACAACATGATTTCAGTAAGGATTTGAAAAAGTATGTAATGGTTTGTCACCACACAGAAAAACTGCACTTGTGTGATTTAAGTTTTCTGGAAGGTATAAATGGTTCTCATCATATGGCAAACAAAGGAATAAAAGGGTGTTTTGTTTCTATCGCTCTTGTAATAATGTGAACAATAGCTTGGCTCGAAAACTGAAGTATGAAAACAATTAGCTTTGCGCCTTAGCATGTCATAAATGTATATATTTGAATATATAACCTGAGATTTATAAAGTGAATTCAACCAATCTGTCCTTGCAGATCAGGGTTAGACGTTTGAGATACTCTTATGTGCACTTGAAGTTCCATAACAGCAACAGAATGCCAATGTAACTAATGGAAGTGTGCTCCCTGGCTTCTGCATACAAAGCAAGCCAAATCCAACTAATCTTAAGTGGGGATTTTTTGCAACTACAGTTTATAAAATGTACCCATCCTTGTGTAAGAATTGATTTCAGTGCAGGTTTTAACATAGTTCTCAAGCTGCTGTCTGTCAGAGGTGCTCCAGCTTGAACTACTCCACATCTGACATCACAGTCCATCTATTTTTCATGGCCAACATCTGCTTGGCTTGCTACATTGTCACTATGATTTGCATCAGCTCCCCCGATTCCATGTATAAAACCAACACATGGAAGGTGACTAGAGTAGTGCGCACAAAAGGCTTCAGTCAGTGTGCTTTTGGGATATCTTCACAGGGTGTGATGTAGAGAGAAAAATTTATTTCATCTGCATAAACACAAAGGCGAGTATTAAAGGTGAGGGGTTTACTGCTAAAACCTGACAAATTCTGTGGCCGCATGGGAAAAAATGATACCACAGGCAGCCAGAATGGGGCCAACAACTATTTATGAAGTAAAAGTAAAATATTTAATCTGTCCCCACAAAATAAGACTACTGAGCTCTTGGCTAGTGTAATAATTGGCTTGGCATAATATGAGAATGCAAAAAATGGCTGCCCATAAAAGTATACCCCCCCCCCCCCAACCCCTACTCCCCTCCCTAATGCAATCAATTCTTGTTCCAGCATGAAAAGCTATTTTCTTCTTCTCCATGTCATTATGAAAACAAATGCATTCATTTCTCCGCCAGAAATGCAGCTGATGCAGAAAAATGACCCAGAACAATGACTTACTGACAAGGATCAGTCAATTCCATTTCTTTCTGTGTGCATGCCTGTGTATATGACCATGGGTAGATGTTCAGGAGTGCTGATTCAGTGTAGTGCAAGGTCCACATGGATCTTTTCAAGCTATCCATAAAGGGTTGTGTATTAATTTTCTTATGTTTAAGAGAGGCAGAGCTTTCAGATGGTGAATTTACAGTTTAAATAAACAGAAGAAACACAAACTGCTGTAAGTGGAAACATTCATAGTGCAGTTTGAAAGCCATTGTGGATATGATGTAAGCATTTCTATACCTTTCTACAACACACATTTAACTGTGACAAGAACAACACACGTTATATCTTTAAGAGCACAAAGGCAGGCAGGACATTTACAGGTGGAAGCCGAGGGGGGGAAGTGTGTGTGGGCAGCTAGGTGCGTGTAAACTACACTTAAATAAAAGATTAACCTGCATATCCCTGGTGTGTTATGAGAGCACCAGGCTGAGGTAGTTGTGCAAGCAGGCAAGCAAGCAAGAAAGTAGGCAAGCAGGCAGGCGTGTGGGGAGCAACAAAGACACCCAGAGGTGGCTTTTCTACCAGCTGAAGTCAGCCAGGGTGACAGACGGAGCTGAAGTGTCTACGCCTGCCTGCGCTTGCTTGAGCCTCACGCTGTCCTGCCGTCATTGGAGCTGACAGGAGCAAGTCCACGGGAAGCTGAGGTGACGCTGAGGACCTGTCTGTCTCATACCTCTGAGAGGTTCAAGTGCTCACACCTTGTCAGCAAGCACTCACAGGTTAGTCGAAATGCAAACACTGGTGGGAAGCAGAGATGCAATGACACAAATGCTGATGAATCAAGTAAAAATGAAACAAAACAAAAAAAAGATTTGCCCAATTATTATTTATGGAAATCCTTAGTATTGGGTGAGAGTCTAGAAAAAATCTGAAGCACTCTGATTTTAAAAATTCTTTATTAATTCATGGATAAGTCGGTCCACATTAGGCTACAAGCCTCATAGCCTGATCAAGACTGACTTATCCATGAATTATAGTATAAGGTCTTAATACCTTATAGCCAGATGGAGACTCTGAGTAAAAAAAGCATTGGTTTATCCATTAATTAATTAAAAGGATTTTTATATTTAAATCAGAGTCCCTGGGATTCCCTTTGGACTGCCAACAATACTGCAGGTTACCATTAATAATAATCACGAAGTCTTAATATTTTGTTTAATCTCTACTTGACCACTGGCCCTATCCTTTAAGAGGTTTGGATTTTTTAAAAACATTTTCTTACTTTTATTCCAACACTATCATTTTTCAGCCAGCGCAGCAATCCACTTTTTTTTCCTTTTTTTTTTTGCTGAGGAATGTTTGCTTAAAGTGAATTTGAAATAGCTGATACAAATGTACCAAGGAATCTAACCACTCTTTCTTGTGGTATGAACACCAAATACACTGGAGGAATATTTCAATCTTGTAAGGATTAAATTTTTAAACTGTTATCCAAGTGCATTTTTGAATAATTCTGTGAATTTATTTAAATTCTTACACTTTGTTCTAGACTCATGTTCGTGTTCTACATACTGAATATTAGAATATGAAGGCAGCAAGGCCTTGTAACAGCCAAACTCTCATCAAGATAGACTATTCTCAAGTTTCAGTCTGAAATTTAAACATTGTAAAAAAGATCTTTTGTTCACTCAGTTTTGACTTCACTTACAAATGCTGAAAAAAAGTCATAAGTTGATCTTTTTTTCTTACATCTATATGCAGATATTTATGACACATGAGAAAGGAGGGGTACGGGGTACAGGTGTATATAAACCAAAAAAAAGTGGTCTCTTAACTCTTCCACCCTCCCTCTCACAAACCTGGCTTAGTCTGTTAATGATTTGGATGACTGTTAGAGAGCATGAAGCCTCTTGGCATTCCCTGCTGGAAGGGATCTGTACTTTGTTAGCCTAAAAGTTTGCACGAGAAAATTGCACCCATGGGAGAGCAAAACAGGCATTCACGGGGGGGAAATGGAGGGAGGGCAGGATTTATTTATAACTTTTTTTGCGTTGATGCTAAGTCATCAGACAAACATTGTACTGCAGAGCAGAGAAGCAGAGTAAATGGTTTAGAAGTGAGCAAACAAACATTTCTACCACTCTCACAGTCCGCTTTTAGGGCCCGAGTTGGTTTACAGCAATTTGGTTCGTTTTTAAACTCTCTGCAAATATCTGTTGTTAGCTTGGTTCCTCACTGCTGCTTGGAAAATCACACTTAAGGGGAAAATCAGGTGGAGAGAGAATATGGTGATAGTGATGATGACAGCTTGTGGTATCCCAGCGTTATTTTTGTACACACCATCCTCCATTATCCTGGAGTATCTGACTCTCAGGCTCCATTTTGTGGCCCATTACAGCAGAAGAGGAAGATGGTCCTAAAGAAGAATCATACTTCAAAGAACAGGCAAGGAAGCAGCAGTGGTTGGGTCAGTGGCCATCTCTGGTTCACTGTCAAAACTGTCATTTCAATTGGCCTTTTAGTTGTACTTAATCTGTTACAGGGAGTCTAAATCTATGATTATATTTGCATATATATCTGTGTATGTGTGTGTTTACTCTCTTCCCCTTGCTTGCCTGCTTGCTATCCGAGAATGGCTCGGTGATCTCGACTGCCTGCCTAGTGCTCTTTAATGAGATTATCAGGAGAAGAGTGTCAGTAAGTAGGATCTAAAATGAAAGCCATTATGGAGCATTATCACAGAGCTCCACCACCCCGGCCCCCCCAATCCATCTGCTGTACGGCCACCCACACAGCCACTACACCCAGATTACAGCCGTGATTAGCACCGCAAAGTGCTGCTTAATTTAAACACCTCTGGAGAACATGTGGCACTTTGCTGCATTGCTGATTCGCTGCGCTTGAACACACACACAGAGGGCAAAGATGGATTTCTCCTTATAGACAACGCATTCTCTCAAGTACTTGAGTTATTTCGAGTGACGCTGGACTGTAGGCTTGTGTACAAGTCTGAAGTGTTTGTGTCACATTTCATTTCTTACAGGTGTGTACATTCAACACACAGCTGACTGTTGCGTCTTCACCTACCTTTGATCTCGCAGTGTGTGAACAGTGATGTAAGCTTTGTAATGTTTGTCTTTCTTAACAGCTACTATTGTTGTCACAGTTTCTTGACAATAACAAATATGAAAAAAGATTAAAGGGCATAAAGGAAAACTTAGACAACATGAAAATATGGGGTGTGTTGAGAATTTACAGTTGTGTACATAGTGTTATACTTTGAGGCTCGACTTCTTTTTCACTGAAGCATCCTCCTTTTAACATCCCATCAGGATCAGATCAGTTTAAATTGTCAGCTCAGTTGGAGCATGGTGACTCACCTCGTGTTTCCACTTTCCTTTAGCCAAACATCGAGTGTGTTTACATGGACACGAATATGCCCATTATGAGGCTTATCCTACTTTTAAACATGCATATTCAGAAACAGACATTTACTTGGTAATGCATATACCTCTATAAAGCATGATAAACATAGCATCCCAGTTACTGATTAGAGCATGCCATTTGCATGTCAGTGATGTTTGCGTGCAACAACCTGCAATTTCCATACCTGTAATCACACTTTTCCTGAAACTTTAAATTAATTTGACTGTGGTTATTAATCTGACTTGTTCCACTACAGAAGTTGGGAAACTATCATCCTGTAACCTGACTACTTCAGACTTGCTTTCGCTGTTGCCATTGTTTGTGTTTCTATTCACTTGAGATCACTGAAGCATCACCAGCACAGGTAGTCAGTGGTATTCAGAAACCTAGATTATTATAATCACATACGCTAACAAAAAAAAAGAAAACTTTAATAACTAGGATACTTACATCCATATAAACACACTCATTAAATTGCATCATGTCCTGATTTTCTCCTGATTATTATATGAACATATCATATAGAATTTTTAAGTTGATTTTGTGTTTTTTTTTTCTTTTTTGGTGAAACCCACTCTTAAGACTCACTGGATAAACCTCAAATTATATGGTGGCTTAGCAGGATTTTTTCGTAGTTTCTAAAAAGTTAATATTCAGAGAACACAACCAGCAGTATCCCAGTGCAACACAAACAAGTCTTAGTTTTGTACCTGTGATCTTATCGCGAACCAGCTTGCAGGATTCGATCTCGCCGATGCTACCAAACAGGCTGCGGAACTCTTCCTGGGTCATGTTCTGGGGCAGGTAGTTGACAATGAGGTTTGTCTTGCTGTCGTCATTTGTTGGGCCGGTCTGCATGGGTGAGGGGCAGCCACGGCTGTTGTTGGTTGGCCCATTGGCTGTGGTTCCTCCTCCACTGGGGCCATTTGTCACTGGAGCTTCCATGTTACTGATGATCTGGAGAAGGGCAAAGAGGAGGAGGAAAAAGGGATAGACCAGGAGAGGAACCACATAGAGAAAGGGTAGGAAGAGAAAAAGAGATATGGCCATCATTACCAAAATGTTCTTCAGAGAAATAAGCAGCTGCAACACTGCATATACAGTAAGTCTTACAAGACTTTGACAAAAAAGTTATTTTGGAAAATTATATCAAAAGTCTCAATGAAAAGTCCTTTAAAGGTTGTTTAAATGTTTTAAATGAGCTTTGTGTATATTTTACTGTCATGTACCAAAGTACAGTGCATCCTATAGCCATTGTTGGCTATAGGATGTAAAGACTTGATTCTCTTTGAAACAATGCCATACTTGAACATTACACAACCACAATGAAAATGAGCTTTTACAGTAATTATTTTGAACAAAACTATCAACAAATTTAATATTCTTCTGTGGAAAAAGTCATTACACCCTTGGCTTCAGAAGTTAGTTTTAACACAAAGTGTTAAAACTAACTAGTCTATTTAGTATCATTGTCCTGTCGGAAGGTCTACTTCCAGTTCAACTTCAAGCTTCGGAGAGGTGGCCTCACATTATCTTCAAGTCCTCTTTGGTCTGATGTGATTCAAAGCTGGATCAATGACTGCAAGTAGTGATCAATGACTGAGGCACCAGATATGTGGTAAGTGTCCTTATTTTTCCCCTTGTGACTGATGTGTTTACATTCTTAAAATATGAACATGTCAAAATGTCAGTTTTGTGTGTCATATGTTCCAGTATATGGCCTTTACTCACAGGTCATTTTAAAGAAGAGTTAGCCAAAAATGTCCATGGGATGTACTTTTTCCACATTTGACTATTATACTTTTTGCATTGTATTCCTGCCTTTATAATTGACAGTGATGTGGTTAATATATACAGTATTTAAATGTGATAAAGCAAGATATTTAATTTATGTTCTCTTCAGACCAAAAAAAATATGACATTAGCCTTGATCAGCCAAGAAAGGCTTATATGTGAGAAGTAATGTTGTCACCAAGTAATTAAATTGCATGGTCAACATAAGTAAACCCTTGCACGGAGTCACAAACTAAATATGTAGTGAAAACAGTGCACACACTACATTCAACATATCTAAACACTGAGTAATAAAACAAACGGTAGACACAGAGAGGATAAACAACTTAATATTCATGATGGCAGTAAAGCCTCTCTAAAATGTTCTCTGATAGCTGCTGAGGTTTGTGGGAGGGGGCAGCAACAGGGGCAGCCCTTCAGCTAGCGATCTGACTGCTGATGCTGCTGCTGTGACAGAGAGAAGTTTGCATTTTCAAATCTGGCTTTGCAGAGCATCTCAGGATCAAAGTGTTCAAAGAGGAACTGTGAGCTTGGTGTAAGTGTGAGAAAACAGGGAAAAAAGGTGAGAAGGAGTAAGAGCCAAAGGAGGAGGTCTTGCACTTTGCTTTTCTAACAGAACACACTTATATTTATCAAATGCTTATTCTGAGTGAATTTTCCAACAAAATGCAAAGAGAGCTTATATAAACATTGGCATAAACATGTTTATTTATCAAATTAATAGCGTATAAAAACTTATCTGCACCACTAAATGGTGGGGAGATGGAGACAATGCTGATGAGTTCCTCTTGACCCTGTTTCACATGTAAGCACTTCAGTGTTTTACTTTTAGAAACAATAATGATGTTGATGCTGCAAAAAAAGTCACGAAATCTATTGCAAGACCCTTGAAATCATGAAATTGGGCCTATCATATTTGGGCAAAAGCACTGCAATGACCTAACATGCTGAAACCCAAATTAGGATGCAAATATTCTTTAATCTCATTCAATCAAATTTTTAAAGTCATCACTCAGATCTCTTCTTTCCCCTGGTAAGCTATTCAGCTTCCAGTCTATTTTTAACTATTCTTAAGTACACGCAGACAGGCTGCACTTGGAAGCAGGGCTAGTATTAGCAAAGGAGAGACGACACTCAAGTCGTATTTCACTCTATTTCTGGATTATCAAAAGACCGGACCTGTATTCTAATAATATATCTCAAAGCAGAATTTAAAAATTTCCCAGTTTGTCCAGAAATAGTTTACGATGCGTGTACTTCTTGGCTTTAATCACTTTACTTTTATCTATCTACATGTGGTAATAAATGAAATGGCAGATGAAACCATTAACTCTTTAGTTACCATACAACCACTACTAATATGTTAATAATAATATCAATTAAACAAGTTTAGTTTTTTGTTATAACAATGTAATATAGTATTATAATTAAGCATGCATAAATGTGAGCTCGTTTGGAGACTGAATTGTTAAGTAAAGTGAATTCAAAACAGATGACCTAGAAAAGTCAACAGTACATTTTAATGAGGAGTTGAGAACAACTACAGTACAATAAGCCTGTGGTTTTTATCCAAATCTGTAAAACTGTGATTATTTCTACCTCCTACTAACTATACCAACAAAATCTTACGGGAGAGGATACGGCTGCTTAAACGGGTTAAAACATCCATCTCTTCCCTGACCTTTTAATATTAGGCTACATTTTTTTATTATTCAGTATCCTTCTTTTCTTCTATCTAGTGTTTAGTAGCAGCACCAAAAACATGTCAGCCTTAAATCTGCTTCCATCTTCTTATTTTAAACACACACACACACACACGTGCGCCAGCACACACTTTCATGTATTCACAGTCTGTGGCATCTGCAGTGAGTGGAAGAGGCACGCACTCAAAGGCACACACAATCACACATACAAAGAGAGAACAATGGCTCAAGCCCACAGCAGAAAACAAACAGACAGGGAGATGTCTAAAAGCTCTCAAGATGAGAGCTGCATGCAAATTGTTCTTTTGACAGTATCCTTCCCTACTCACTCACCACTCTACCACAACACAGATACAGAGACAGACTGAGAAAGACGGGGAGAGAGAGAGAGGGGGAGACTGAAGAGGAAGGAGAGAATAGTATCTAGCCATAACAGAGTTGATTGGAGAGAGCCTTATTAAATCTGTTTACATTCCCTGCTGGGCTCCATTCTGTCAGAGAGACTTTCAACTCCATGGGACGTTTTCTGAGGAGGTTTTTACACCAAAATGGCTGCCTCTAATTAACAGGGACCTGCCGAGTACCAGTAGCCAATTATATTCCTCTCCTTGTCCCTGCCCACCAGCATTTGTGCTGCTCAGCAGTCCACTTCATGTTGGTTGTGAACACTCTGGATGTCCCTGCTCTCCCACTGTGGAGCCTAGTGCTGAGAACAGAACTCACTGCATGTCCTGCTGACTGGGTACAACACATAGCCAGCACTCATAGGCTCTCAGCCTCAAGATGCAGCTTCTTTTACTCACAAGTTATCGTGCTACTTGTGTAGGAGGCAGAGCCAGCACAGTGCTTCTGGCTAAAAGTAATATATCTAAACTGTGTACAGCTGTTGAAAACATATGAAATGGATGGGAGAGAGCCTTAGATAAAATATGATATAAACTGTTGCTGTTAAGTTGAAAAATATCAATAACCAGTGGTTGTATTGAATAGATTGGCTGGACTAAACCAGTGATGCTAAAGCAAAGTGCATGGTGAGGGATGTATCACTTTAACTTTTAACGGCTGCTTGAATCCTCAATACAAGACAGAAAATAAAATTAAAAGCTGGATATAAGATTGAGCAAATTGAGTGAGTCTTCTGGAAAGCAGATGTCTTTTGGAATTGCCCACATTTGCAGCTTTGCATGTTAATGAAATCTTAAATACTGTTTTTAAGTACTAAAACATAAATGGTTCCATATAAACTGAGAAAATATGAGACATTAAAGTGCAACGCTTGTTAATGGCTTCCTAAAATATACACATAGGATGAACATGTCAGCAGCTGAAAATGCTTTTCACTCATCTTTGCACAGCTTCCTCTACCCTTGCAGCCCCAGTCTTTCTTGCTGCCCCATCCATCAATCTCTGCTTCAGTTCCAACTGTCTCAGTCAGCAGCATCACCAACCAGTGTGCATTTATGTGAACACAGTACAACATCAGATCATATTACTTCATGGGTGTGTAAAATGGCCGAGCCATCCATTTGGCAGCAGTAGTCTCCTTACCATCTTTGGCTGTGTCAGCAATCCCTTCTCTGCCCAGCCCTGGAGCTGTGGGAGCTCTGCCTGACGCCACTGTGTCTCTGTCGACCCCTATGGAGCGGAGCACAGGGAGGGATGCACAGCCCACCGTCAACATCATACACTCACTTTACAAGGTTAGGGTTGTAGTGGGACTTGGGGAGTGGAGGGGTTGAGGATGTTGGGAAAATGGCAGCTCACTAGAAAAACACAGTTGCACCTTTGCAGTCCCCATCAGCCATAATAAAACAAAGAGAGGTGGTTCAGGGGTTTTGTATTTGGCTGGTATGATTGATTAAGCTGTTTAGCTTGTCATTTGTTGTAAAATAATGAATTTAAAAGCTAAAACTGGATTTGCTAAGACAGAATTGTGGGTGAAGATATTATTTCTTTCATTTATTAAAATTTATACGAGCACCTTCGTAGCTGACAGAATAAAACTGAATGTGTGTTGTTGCTGACAGATTGGTGTGGTGACTGCAATGACCTTGGCAGAGTTTATAATGAGGGTTTCCCTCTTGCTTTCTGTGGGTAAACAAGCCTGTGGTTGAAGAGACGGAAAATGCCACAAATGAGCAGGAAGTCTGTTCACTGGCTCTCCAGAGCAGGGGGCTTAAATGCCTGCAGCTATCGACGGATGCTACAACAGCCAATTTAGCAGGAGAAGAGGAAGAGAGAAGGTATGACCTCTGCCTTCATTTACTCCTTCAGAGGGATGAAGAGTGGGAGTGAGGGATCAGATGGGAGGAGGTAGAAAAGGCAAGGGCTGAGTAATGGGGAAGACATTTCCAATACTTCAAAGAAAGGTAGAGACAGAGGTGGAGGAGGAGAAAGAGGGTCTGTACATGTTCTGTTGTCAATGTGTCTTGTAAACTTAGGCAGGAATGCATAATGGAGGTCTAAATGAGAGTGAACTGTCAGCTTCAAAAGAGAAAAAGGAGCTACAGAGGGGCAGAGAGGTCAGGGTAGAAAGGAGGACAAGAAATATAGCTTCTCCTCACTGACTGGTAGTGGTAAAAATGCAGATATTTTTGGGATCATGTAGGAAAAAGAATCAGTTGAGCCACCTTTTGTTTTAATATGGTGAGGACCAAAGGGTTACTGTTGAATAGCTTTTGCGTGAAATATAAAAAGTCTGCAAATCTGACTGGGACAAATTGATCACAAACATTTATTTATTTTTTTAAAGATTTCATCTACTCTGTGTAATAATATTTTCAGGCTTTTCGTGATGTTAATGTCAGTGTCATGCAGGTGTACCAAAGCCAGTAAGCTGTATTTATAATAATTTAAAAGAGTCAAGAGTGGGCAGTGCCAGGGATAGCAACCCCCCCAGGGGCTAATGTGCCCACATTAGTCAGAGTTTAAAACCACCTCATACAGTATAGTGGACCAGCATTCATCTCATCAAGAGTGCAGAGGGTAACATGCTCTATAGTCAATTTAAAACAAATGTCCCATTAAATGTAAAGTTAAGTAGCTACCCTGAAAAAAGGAAATGTTAGGCAGAGGTGAAACATCAAAATCTTTTTCACCCATTCTGCAAAGCTTTTATTTTACATACTATATCAGTGCGAAAGTGAGCGGTGTGCTGCAGCAAGCAGACAATGCAGTGTTATCATAGCATGTACAAATGTGGTGATAAAAATGTAAGAAGCAGCAAGCAGATGTACATGAGTCAATTTAAACAGCTAATGCATAGTGGAAGGGTGCATAATGTAGGCAAAAGGAATATTAAATTTTTTAGAAGTGCGTTTAAGTCTGCATCCCATTTTGGAGACACTACTCAGTGCTCAACCATTCGATAAAACAAAGGAAGTCTTTCTCTCTCTCTCTCTCTCTCTCTCTCACACACACACACACACACACACACACATGCGCACACACACTTTCATCTTTCTTCATATTCTCACTGTCCTTGTGTTTATCACATGAACACACATGTGCGTCTTCTGATAAAATCTCAAATAACACTGGAATAAGGGTGCAATGCAATTACATTCACCAACCATTGAGATGAAAAACCGCTCATGGATACATTTTCAATTATTCAGGGAATACATTTCAGTCTGTGCTCAGATGCTGGGAAAAAGTTATTATATAATCAATACACTCTATAACGCCATTAATATTTTATGCCACAAAAGTGCTTCCTGTCTCCTTGGGCTCCCAGCCAGTGGTATCTGGGCACTGCAGTTGAATAGGACGAGCCTTTTCCACCTACAGCAAGGAAGAAGTGTATACATTTGCTTTCCTCTAACACTGGAAAATACATTAGGCCCCCACACAGCTTTCTTAAGATTAACTGCACATGCATCCATTTTAGTGTTTTTCTTTTTTTTTCTCCATATCACGCACAAAGATTTAGATTTCGTTTCTCCAGTGCCCTAAGTCACCTTTGGCACAATTTTACACAAAATTTAGACGACCAAGGTGTTTTAACGTCCTTTCCTGTCTGTTTCACATTTGTCCCTCCTCTTCTGCTTTTACCCAATAAGGCTACCACTTTATTTTGCTGGCCTGGTGCAGGCTTCCCTCCCCCCTTCTCTTACAGAGCTTAGACAATCAATTTACCCTGACTTGGCCAGGATAGATGGAGGCTGTAGAGACTGCGGAGTAGACAGTATGCTGCAGGATCTCTCCACTGATAGACACACTGCCTGGCAGCTACAAAATGGAGCCAGCATGCAACCACCTGACTTTGCCTCACCATCTTGCTTTATATAATTTGCCATTTCCTTATGCCTTTTGCAACTTGCTTTATTCTTTAAAATACTGACTGATTTTTAAAATGAGAAATGAACGATGAGGTAAAATTATCTCACATAAAATTCTGGATTTATTGTCAGCTGCAGAGATACTGATAATTACATGTCCACCTCTTGCCACCGCAAAGCGAACTCAAACTCTCTCTCAGTCCCCCAAAGTGAAACTGAATTGGAGTTCCTATCAAACTGACTGAGACACAAAGAGATTAATACGACTTTACTATCTCAGTTTCTCGGCCAGTCAAGTTCTGTGTAATGCTCTCTGCGCTATTGATTTTTATTTTTCTCTCCTCTCCTTTTCTTCCTGGCCATCTCTCTCTCTCACCATCTCTCCACCTCCACCAGCCTCTTCCGAGCTCTGAAATATCCTGCAGGTCAGACGGATGCTGGGCCGGATCAATCAGGGAAAGTAATCTGGGACGCCTCATGCACGCAAGTACACACACAGACACATCACAGATACTCACCGACCCACACACACCCCTCCTCTGTTGCACTCTGGCCTGCCAGCCTCCAGTCTCATCGATCTGCATCTACTTTACCAAATGGATTCTTCTCTTCTTCTATCCTCCTCCACCTCTTTTCTCTCTGTGTGACTCAGAATAATAAATGTTCCAGACCGCGCGAGACGTGTACGTAAGCAATTTTTCATTTAACTTTGGCTTGACTTTTTTTTTCCTCTCTCTTCTTTTTTTGTGATGTTTCAGTCTTCCAGTGAGATCGATGCAGCTTTCCCACACACTTCCTCGCAGCCCCTGGGTAATCAGCACATACTTGTGTAAGGTCAGATGTCAGGAAATGATAGGATAGGGCCAATTGCTGAGGGGTATGTCAAACAGGATCTATATAATCTCAAGATCTACATTTTACAGACAATTACAGGATGAGCCTGTATTCTTATTTTCAGATGATGGTATGATGTATTGTTCAGTATCACTTGTTTCTGAGAGATAAGAGTCTGGCCCATCATAAATGTTGCCACACTTTGCATTTAAATGTTTATAATGCAACTGATGTAACTTGTTTCACTCTACTCAGATTTACCTGGTCCTATCATTTATATTTTACTTTTAATTTTATATTTTCTATAGAAAGAGCATTCTTTAAGCACAGTGACTCTGAGGACCTGCAGTGCTCTATACATACCGTACAGTCATTCTCATTCACACACACAGACACACACACACAGTCTCCTTTGCTCAGCCAAACTGTAGGCGGAACTGAAGCCATTTGTCCACTGGCTGAATCCCAACTCTGCACCAACGCATGCAGAAAATTGGTGAGCATCTTGACTCTGGAGATGACACTTCAATTTGTTGAGCTCCAGTGACTGGTGCTCTGCAGTTCCTCCCTTGTGGGCGCATGAGATCAGCTGGACACCTGCCTAGCTGTTTGGCTGAAGCCTAGAGCATGGGGGACCAGGCCTTGGAATTGAAGGCCTGGCCTTGCCTGTCAGTCCAAGTCCCTGTCCCTTAGCCCCAGCCCTGGCCTCGCCTCTCAGGTCCTCATCACAGTTCCTCTAGTTTCACTCCTGTGCCAGGAACAGTCCCTTGCTTGATGCCTTTGACCCCTATTTTTCAGCCCTCAGCTGCAAGTCATTGCAGTGCCATCATCCCAACAGCGGTCATCCCCTGAACAGCATCAAATCCCATGAACAGCTTCCCAGCCTTTGTTCCACTTCTAGCTACTGCAGCCAGCACCTCAGCTTCCAGCTCAGTCAAATCAGCAAGATGTCTCTGCTGTGCATCACTGTCTGTCCTGCTGTAATCCCTGTGACGGATGGGAGTGATCATTGTCGAGGCCCTAAGCTAGAACATTTTGGTGGATTAAAGAGGCTAAATCATGGTCTCAGCCGCTACATTTCCATTTCCATCCTTAATTAAATGTAAATGTGGTTAAAGGTTTTAGTGGAGATGATATCTATCCAACATGTGAGGCTTTTCAAAAAGTAATTACCTTGTTTCCATGGATGGTAGAGAATAGGTTTGTGTTTGTATTCACTGATATATCTGTAATTTAACATGACACAAAATGTGTCCATCCATTTTTAGAATACAAAATGTATGTCTGCCATGACTAGGTTAAGATTTGATTACTTTTGCTCACTGTGGCTATTCTTCATAAAAATGTAAGTGACACTGCAACTGAGCCTACAGCAGGGCGATGACAAAGACTTGTACTACTCTGGGTTGTATTTCAGGGAAAAGCTTATGTTTCTGTGTAATGCTCATTTCCGTTTTGAGCTGAAGTTGCTTTTAGTTGGGTGGGGACAGGGGACAGAGGATGCAAAAACCGACAACGAGGCAGGGAGAGCAGGCAGGCTGATCTGACTGAGTCAGCACCATGTGTCATGAGCGAGGACACCACCTCCACAAGTAGCTGGCAGGTGAATGCGGCCACGCACCTGTGCAGGCAACCAGCCATTTTAGTGAGATTGCCTCCTATCTTTAGCAAAATACACTAAGGAAAACTAGTGCATACATAAACAAACATATGCCATCATGCACAAATACACAAAGATTCACTCAACTACCCAAACCTTATCCCTGTTACTGTGCCCACCTGCATATGTTGGGTCAGAAATAAGCAATTCAGCAATGTTATGCTATCACAACCTAATGTATATTACTTGCTTGCACAACCTTACAGTCATGCTTACTGCTAAAAGTAACCTTCCCATAAGGGGAAACCAACAGAATAAGAAACTTGTAAACTCCTCTGACTGAACTCAATTTTCAGCATAATTCACAGTAGTGGGTCTAATTAAAACTGGTTTGAGGCTGGAAGTGGTAATATTGGCTTTGTTGAACAGGTATTTAAAAAGCTATAAACAGCCTGGGGGTATACGATAAGAACAAAACCTACAGCACAGCACTTACAGAGAGAACAAGAGAGAGACAGGAACACTTGCCTGGCTGCTAAGCAGAGGCAGTGCTCTTCCTAATCTAATCACTGTTTCCCCATCAGCTGCATCTCAGACACAGCCTGCCTGTGTGCGTATGTGTGCATGTACGTGCGTGTGTGTCTGCCTTGCAGCAAAGGCATAGAGCTAAATCACATAGACACCAAATGACCGTTGTACTCAAGAATTCATTCCACAGCCCTGGGTACTATGTGAGTGTATGTTAGTGTATATATGTGTGTGCCGAACTAATCTGGTTATTGATTCGACTCTGAACCAGAGCTCATATAATCAAATAGCTCAAATAGCTACAAGGGAAAAGGACAGCCGTCCATCATCTGTCTTAATGAGTAAACAGTTTGATGAAGGCAATGAATAACTCAAAACTACATGTAGAGGCAGAGTAGGTTATTACTTCACTGATAGAGCGAAAAGCTGAAACTTTACAGCAATCCACTGGCGATTTCTTGGTAATCTTCTTCCTATACTAAGAGACATTGAAATAGCAAACTATTTAAGCTCTATTTTCACACATAGGTATCCTGCTCTTTTTGGTCTTTGGTAAAGATATAAGCTTAGCATAATTTAAAGCTTTAGTTACATTAATTACCATGTAAACCTAATTTTGAGAGGGTTGGAAATATTCCTCTTTTGAATATGCTGAGTCTAATACCTTAACATTTCAGTCACTTTTATAAAACTATACAGTTTTCCTGTACTAGTTGTTACGCAATCAGTTTGGAGTTTGACTTCGTCTGTCATCTGTGAAAGTCTAATCTCAGTTTAACTTGATGTGAGAGTGGTGCAATCAGAAATGGCTTCTACTGCAACACGAAGATAGGAGAGTGAGACACACAAGCCTACATGTATACCAGCACAGCTAACAGACGAGGCCCGCGGCACACCAGCTAAACCATTAAGTGTGGCGTGCATTCAAACGAACAGATTAATCCCCCCTACTGCTATATAGTGCAGAGTAATTGAAAATGTCTACAGGAGACTATCTCTGTTCATATACTGTGGCGTATGCAAAGGAGACAATGTATAGAGGGTGGTGGCTGATTGCCACAGAAAATTCTGCAACAGCGCTTTTTAGTCTGACAGAATGTGCCAGAGAGCTGTGCATCTACAAGATAGCATGAATCTATCTTCCTACGGTTCCAGTTTTTCTCTCCCCTTTTCTTTTCTCTCTGTACCTCCAACATCAACTTGACAGGTGCTGATCATGACTTCTACTGACATTTGTCGGTTATGATAAGGATCTGATGTACCATATCCTCCATTTCCATCAAGTTACACTGTTCAGGAAGGATGACATTCCTCTCGATTGTAAGGGAAAATGCATTTACTGTAATCATCCATATTCCTTTTGGGACAAACACATCCATTATCAGAGATGCTGTTCCAGATCTGTGTGGCTAGCACTGAACCTACGCTGGGTAACTATTGCTGATCTTGTGTTTGAAGAAAACTGTCTTTTATATCAACCTCCTCTTCCTGTATTTATTGTATATATGAGGAGATACTGTAGTTTTTCATTTTAAATGAAGTATGTTAGCTTTAGCATACACAGTGGCCCCTAGCTTTATGAGTCACTGTCGATAACTGACTAGCAGATGTACCTGTATATATATATATATATACACACACACACACACACACACATACATTTCCTTTATATCCCATCTACTGACATTATGGGATTTCCCAGTGTCTTGGTTTATTCCATATGGCAACATTGGTCTTTTTCTCCTTGTGTTTGCATTGCTACTGAAGATAAGACAGTCTAAATGACGCCATGTGGGATGCTGTTTTTGTAGGCCTTAATGTGTCTATTACCAGCAACAATGGTGCCATTTTGTAGCATGTTCAGTTGCATGTTCAATCTATAATTCATCTGGCTACAGAAATATATAAATGTTTAATATGTCAGAGGCGGTGAGGCCTGTCGAAAGCATGACCTTGAAACGTCCTTTAAACATCACACGGCTACAGCACTGGGGCCAGTTAAGCTGCCAAAAAAAACCCCCAAAAAAAACCAGGCAACGTGTACACACACGCTCTCACTCTTACACATACACAGCCTGTCTGCCTGCTGATGCTTTCCACTGCTTTCTGTTCCCTTTTTTCCTGGGATGCAAAATGCAGATGAGACGAGTCAGCCGCTTGTGCACAGTCTCAGGAGAAACTGCCAGTCAAATCCAAACATCTGTATGAATACCAAAACACACAGGGTACAGTGGAGGATGAGAGAAAGAGAAGGAGGAAGGAGGGGTGAGAGACATAGAGAAGATGAGGGAGAGAGTGGATCGAGTAGAATGAGCAGTAAAGTAGCTAGGAAAGCCAGTGTTCCTCTCTCTTTCTGTATTTTTGACTGAACAAAGAGCCATATACACATGAATACCTCTTTCCTCCCACTGTATTTTCCATCGGGATATTTATTCTGAAAAGCAGCGATGCACAACAAGGGCTCGGTCCTGTGTTTGCTAGTGGGCTGAGGCGCTAACACTCCCCAGCTGATTATGTGTCTGTCTGTAGCAGTTTGAGCTGCTGCCAAAGGAATTAGGTCTAGTATTTGTGAATGCTGTTCCCCTCACAGCAGAATGCCTTGCCATGCCTCTCAGATTTCTAGCTTTTTTAAAAACAGAGGAAAAAAAAAACATTTTAAATAAATGAAGGAAATCACTGTGGAAGCCTATTAAATTTTCAACGTGACCGTTTTGTGAGTCTTCATGTGTGTTTAGGCTTCACACAAAAGGAATATTTAAAAACCAAAGCGTGCTAATTGGGACAGAGATTGTTACAGCAGCTTCTTATTCAAACAGGCTTTTGGCTCATTAACTGTTTCCATCCAGCTTTTGTTTAAAGAAAAGTGGAAAAGACATTTAAAGACAACAAATATTTTGCAACATACCACCAAAATGCTGATAGATTGCATAATGTCTTCACACAAGATATGCTGTAGCAGTGGCAAAAGCTCTTGGCTCAAAGTAAGTGCAAAACCAAATATCCTGGCATCTTAGTGCTGTTATGTCACATGCAAATCAAATCTTTACTTTGTAATAGCAACTATATTTTTTAAATGTCAGCCAACCACATATTTATACTCAAATGGGATGTGTCATATTAGTCTCATGGAACATATAAATATTTTGTCACAGGGGTAGTTCTGATATTTATTTTTTTTTTGGGTTCATTGTCATATCTTTATAGGCGTAAAACTTGTTTAGTTATCACATGGACTGTGAAACTAGTTGTAATATTTTTACAAATCAGCTATTTACCAACAACTTCCTGAGGAATTTTGAATTTTCAAGGCACTATTCACTCCTGCATAATGTCCTTAGACCCGTTACATATGTAATTAAACTACTTTAGACTTGCATCTCTGGTTCACACATCACTATCACATCTATCTAAAAAAAATCTAATGAAAAAACTCTTTATATGCTGTGGATAGATTTATTGCAGGTACTGCAGTAAACAAGCCATTATACCTGACTGACTTATCTCTAGGTGTCTCAGCTTTGATAAATCCTTTTTTATGTGCTTGACTGGGTCCGTCCATTTACACCTACAGCTAGAGGAGGCATATACAGTATGAGACACAACTCTTACACAGTAACACCTACATACTGTATATAAACAACACTACAAACACACACAATGTGACCGTTTGACATTTTATCTAATTACTGTGGATGCGAAGAACTGTGGTGTAACCTCTCCTTGTAAAAATTGAAGCAACAACAGTAAGCAGCACCACCATAACTGTGCACTCTTAACACAATAAACAGAAGACTGCTATAGGCTTTCTGCTTATATAGTATCTACCATTTGTCCTTGTCTTAAGGAAACTTTATAAAAGTTGGTAAGATAATAATGCTGACAAACAATGCACAACCAGTACATTATTCACTTCAACCTATTTTTTTGATGTTCACTATAATTACAAGCTTTCAACTTTGCCATAAACCATTTGGAAAAGTCCTCCTGAAAGCAAATCAGCAGTGGCCCAGGAGAAGAGTTTAAAGGAAGTGAAAAGAGGCTGTTAGGATTTTGTTATTCTGCGATGAACATCTGAGTAGAGCAGTGGTCTGAGTGCTGCGCCTCAATTTGTTAGCTAGTTAGTTTTATAATAAGAGGCC
>VUQS01018004.1:4767-16475 GCA_015108495.1 Heterochromis multidens | reverse complement strand
CCCCCCCAACCCTCCCCTCCTTCCCACAACCACCTGCCCAGTCGCCTGCTCAGCTGGAAGGTCAGAGCCCGCCCACACACACCCCCCCAACTCTCTTTTAGAGTCTGTGATTGGCTTCTTGGCTTGCCTGTCAGCCCTTGGCCTCACCTCCCCTCCCTCAGTGTTAACACCTTCGCTCTCTGGCTGGCTCTGAGCCCTCGTCGGCACACGCCAACCGCAGCCCGGTTTGGCAGAGAAAAGGCTCTCTGAATCCCAGCAAAGCAATCAATCGCTGCTGAGGTCTGTCTGTGCTTGAGTGAGCAGCGCGGAGCAGAGCTCTTACAGCCTCAGGCGCTATGGTAATAGGATGCCTGCGCAGCACTGTGTATATAAATTAGCTATTACTGGGTGCATGTTAAAAATCCCCTGTACATTTACATGACTGTGTATACAGACCATCTCCGTCTCCCTAACTCCCTGTCTCTCTGCTTTACACACAAACACACGCAGACACTTGCGCACACAAACACACACACAAAAGAAAAGTTTTTGTCTTAAATAATGATTGATTACTTTAAGGAAATGCTGATTTAGAAATTTTAAATCTTAAATATCTTAAGGATCACAAAACGAAACCACGAACTCGCGGGACACACCTGTCCAAGCAGGTGCGCCCCATAAATGCAACAGAATAAACACATTTAAACGTAATTTTAAAAGGATTTTTTCGGTTTAAATTAATTAAAAAAGTAAAAAGCTGAAAGAAATTGTGTGTCAACATTTTTACTGCTATGACAGGCTATATGGTCACAGTGAAATAAAGCTCATCTGGCTGCAGACTGTGGGCACTATAAAGGGACAGGCGAGTACTACGACAGAAAACCTGTGCTGTACGACATCTACTCACCATGACCATTCTTGTGTCGGGCTGTCGGTGTCGGCAACGGTGTTCTCGGCGGATAAACTATAAAAGCCGGCGAAGTCAGTGAGGAGAGTCGGAGAGAGGGGCGGCGGTGTGTTTTGAGGGGATGAATGAACCGAGGTCGCAGTGTAGTGAGTCTACCAAAAACAAAACAGAAGCGAAACCGTGTGTGTGGAAGTCCCCGCAGCCCTTGGCCAGCGCAAAAGACAAAAGGCACTCCCCTTCAACTAAAACAAACACCGCGTCAAGAGGAAGGAAAGCGCTCAAAAGAAAAGATTCACAGCAAGCAAACACCGTCTACCTTTCCCCAATAAGCCATTTATGGAATGTCCAGTCATCTCGCGCGCGGTCTCCCATTGGTTGTGGAAGTGCGGACGGGGCGGTGCGCTCGCGGATGAGAGTCAGGGAGGCAGGCTCGTGTGGTCCACGATGTGGGATGCAGGGAAGCATCGTACAGGGATACAGGTGCCAGGGAAGCATTTTAAGGCGGTTTCATGCTTGCATATGTGTACTTAACTGTGTCACCCGACTGTTTCTAATTGTGCGTGAGTAGCACACTCTTTAACACGTGCACGGAGTAGTGTATTATAGGAGCGCGCCTGCAAGGTGTTTTGCATGATTGCTGCAGTGTGTGAGTGTATGCTCTCGGTTGCCAAGCCATGTGTAGACCTCTCCTCCTCAGAAGCGGTTCTTCTACAGTTATTTTACTTCTGCCTCATCAAAAACTCCGCCTCTAAAAAATTCCAAACACACAGTAACTCCAAATTACTCTTCTTAAAAAGCTCAAACTAGAATCGTGCAGAATCAACCATTAAGTAGCAGGGCCCACATCCCTGGTTTACTGTGTTGACGAGCAAGCATATTTAATAAAATGCTGCTATCAAATTCATAATTACTGATATTGCCAATTACTCTGACAAATTATGATAATATTCATTACAGTTTAGTAATATTGAAAATTAATGGAAAAAAAAAAAAAAAGCAACCTTAAACTGTCTATTGCCAAGCCCCAAACCTGCCTCAGGTTGATTTTGTCCACCTGGCCCTTAACTCAAGCAGACAAGAAGAGGGAGCTCTTGCTTCCTTTTAACACAGTTACCTGGCAGGCAGAAATTCTTGGCTGAACCTTCAAACATGGGTACATACATTCACACACATACGTATACTCAGAAAGCAAATACTGAAACACGTGTTGCTTGACACCCTACTCGATTAGCACACATAATATATTCGCATGCACACGTATTCTGTCTCACACTTTGACACATTCAAGCACCTTATGCTGTAGATGAACATAAAGCCTCATTTGATACTGCAGTGGCTATATCCTCGGGTTGCCAAGAGATCAAAACATCATCAGTTTCGCAGCGCATTATCATATTGTTTTTCTTCGTGTTCTATGCAGCAATAAGGAGCTGTCAACTCTTAATCTCCTGCTGTTTTGTTTCGACTAGCCTTCAGCTATGTAAGGCCCAGCAAACCTAATGGAACTAGTGGACATCTATTAAGCTAAGAGAGATATCTCCTCATCTTCCAGCTCCAAATACATCCTAATACAAGGCTGCGGTATAATATATATAATCTGAAAAGTGTGAAAGCAAATTACATTTATTGATTGCAGTTTTTATCAAGAACAATGGTCATGGTTAGTTATAGGTCTCTAGTTACTGATTAAACACAATGTTTATTCAAAAAATAGTGGTAAACAGTAGTTTAATCAATAAGGACATTAACTGTTACCCACAGTCCCACTGGAACACCTCCCACTACTTTTTGACGTGTCAAAGCAGTTGAGAATAGCAGCACAGGTACTTATATTCAGGTCTCAAAGCAAACCATCCAGTGAAAATCATGTGAGTGTGAGTTTTTAGTGTCTGAAACTAAATGGCGACCTCTGTAACACATTAATGGACCTGCTTTGTGCGTACTGTACATATATAATCTACTGTACTTACAAAGGGGACATGCTATAGACCATATAGTTCACTTGACACCTAAAATGACATTACGTGTATTTATACAATTTTAAGTTGTGAATTTCAACCATACACTCAAATAGGTAGACAAATTAGCTCCCAAATGAACACAGTGGGGCAAAAAAACTGTTAAGAAAGAGAAAAACAATGTGTTAGGACTGAACTAAAGCTTCACAGTTTCTCTGCTTCTTCCTTAACCTCCAACTGTCTGTTTAGCTACAACTGGCTAGCTAACCTAGCTATGTGCCTGACATACTAATGAGAATACTCACTACGCCCTCCATTAGGCCGGAGCAGTAGACATGCGCGCGCACACACAAACATACACACAAGGGGGAAGATGGGCTGAACAAGCCCGCTATTGTTTCAGATAGAATAAAATATGCTGGCACTTGCAGTCTGGAGATTTGTACCGATCACACGGTATATAACATAAGAGAGGCAGCGTAATGTAGAATGAAGCACAATGAAAATGAATTAAAATAGAAGTGCGTCTCTGTCTCTCTTCCTTTGTTATGTGTTTTTTTTATCTTTTCTGCCACAGAGCAGAGAGAAGCAAAATTTGCAGCTGAATAGTACAGGCAACAAACCCTCAGTCTTCTACCCATCTTTTATCCTCCTGCTCTGACCTTTGAGTTTAATAAAGGCTTTGGGTTGGACCCAGAAAAAGACATTCTCCACCCCACAGCCTTTAATATTCTTGACCAAACTGTGTTTTTATTGTTGCATTTTAATTCCCTACGGTAAAGAGTAGAAAGTCAAATCTATGGCAGTGACTTGCATACATATCACGTCTATTTTTTATTGTTTATTTTTTTTGTCTATGTGTTTTGTCAACTTTTAACTGCCAGTGTGTAGAGGCAGTAAAATAAAGTGGGTGATAATTTTCTTATTTCATAATGGACAGTGTTTTGAGGTTGTTTTTCTCTCCCCGTAATATGAACCAAATAACCTTTTCTCTAAATGCGAATATGATTTGAAAGTGAAAATAGTCCCTCGCAGTTGTCTTGCTTTGTGTGTCATTTCGCTAGATTGCGCTACAGGACAATGATTTTAAAAGGCAATGAAAGTGACTACTAGCTATAAACACAATCTGTTCTTTCCAGTGTGCAGTGTTATGGAGTGTATGCAGTTTCGGTACACAGACGCATATCAAAGATGGAGCCATGTTGCTGCCATACTTAAGGACATACACTGAGCATTATAATATTGTGCATGGACAGATGGGGGGAGTGGTTAAGATACTCCATCAAGGGCATTCATGTTGAGATACTCTACAGGCTGGATGTTAGAGATATTAAAGTATAGCTCATTATCTTGTGGATCTAGCCTGTTTTTATGTACAGTTTATCTCTAGCACACATTAACTGCAATGCAGCACTGGATAAATGTAAAAACGTCAAAGAAGTAATTCATGTTAATAACTAAAAGGGCTACTCTTTTTAATTACATTTCCATTTTGTCATACTTTGCACAAAAAAGTGCGTAGTTTTGATTGAATGCATTATTTGGCCTTTTAGATGATGACTGATGCTAAATAGTTTTTAAGCAGATAAATGATATTTCTTTCCTTTTGCAACATTTTGAAAGTTAAAAAGCTTTTGTGGCTATAACCCAGCAGGGCCAGCCACACTGTCAGCAATGTGAAGCCCCATCTCACTTATTGGCTCTGGCTGTTATCCATAAACACACACACGCACACACACACGCACACACACACACACACACACAAAGGGACAGCTGATTACAGGCGTACACAAACTCGCTACCACACAGTCAAAAAATATTTTAATTCGTGGAGCGTGTCACACTCAAACACAGTCTCTGTTGTGAGAGCTGGAGCTTTAAGGCCTGAACCCCAGAAGTATTTTCATCCTGTGCTTCCAACCTGCTAATTCTGAATGCAGAGAGCTGGCTAATTGTCATGAACTCCTCTTGCCCTCTCTTCAGCCCAGCTTCTCCTCCATAAACCCCTCCTAGTCACAGACCTTAATGGATTAACTGCAGACTGCGTTGTTTCACCTACTCTCATACTCATTCTGATTCTCTTGCACAAACTCAAGATGCTACATCTCTGCCACACCCAGAAAAATCTGTTTGTGTATGCTGAATCTAAAAGATTTGAACAATTACACATACTAAGGCTATACTTACACATCATACTCTGGTAGCAGCCAACACATAGAGTTCTGGTAACAAGTGTGAAAGAGCAGGTGAAGAATAGTGTACGCCGTATAGCAGGTTCGGTTTGAATATGCAGTGTGCAGACAGTGATAATTGTGGATGCTCTCGGTTTGAGTCTTGTTAACTGTCACATGCAGTGTTTCAACACCTGTCCTATGTTTCACTCTGCATAATAAGGCTTCTATTTAAAGGGGGAGAAGTGAAGATGCCAGTTGAGGTGTTACCTCAAAGTGCTGGGAGAAAATACCTTGATAATTAACAAGAGAAGAAAAACTTGTGTTTGGAAGGAAAAACTCATCTTCCGACAGAAAACAGTATGAAACTGAATCATCACAGTATGGCAAAACACAGTAATTGAGGACAAACAGTATTTTAACAGAGCCATTTAGAATAATAATATCCTTATCAGGCCTTGTTAATTTCAGTTCAAAAACATCCCATAATTCACAGGAGTTGATGCAGTAAAACAGCCTAATACATTTAATAGCTCAGCACACCCTCCTCAGTATGCTGTGGTTCACTTAGGATCTTTTTGATTTGCCCTTGAAGGATAGATTTAGTTGCTCTATTGAAGTTCTGGCAGTAGAAGCATCTTGCTGTGCTACTCAGACTGATGACTGCCTCTTTCCTGGCAGGTGTCCACCCTCTGCCGGTAACAATCAACAAATGAGAATCACAGCCTTCAACATGCCTATCTCTAGTGACAAAATCAGCATCACTGGGTCCAGCCACCAGACAGCTATTAATACGATAACATGTCTGTTTCTGGACAACAATGACCAGTTTGGACTCAACTGACTTTTGTTGTTTGCTTACTGGGTTAAGACAAGAAGGTTTATTTTCAGGAAGAATTGTACACACTGCGTGGGTGATGCACGGTGTACCTGCATTACTGCCGCGCGTTCAGTCAAATCGCCTCTTTTCTTTCTCCTCAAAAGCAGGCTCCACTGTGCTACAGTGCTCTGACAGTTTAGTAATGGATTACAGCAGTTGGACATAGTTCTACCACAAAAGCTGCTCTTAAAAGAAAACCAATGTCTATAAGAGGGACAAGCAGAATCAATGCAATGGCACCTTATTTAAAGGACCAAGGCCACGTGATGTTAAATTATTTTGGAAGGAAAGTCAAGCTCACAGCCAGTCAGAGTGAAGGGATAAATGTGTGTGGAAAAAAAATCCCAGGTCACTTCAGTTCAAACTTGAGTACAAACTGAACAAATATTACAAATCTCCAACTTGCTGCAGCGAAGAAATCAAGCACATCTCTTTGAACTTCATTCTTATACTGAAAATATATCACGCATTCCAGTGTAACCAAATCAAAAATAATAAAACTAATAATGATAAAGCCCAGTGTTTTGAATGTATTGTTTCTGGTGTTGATTGTGAAAAAATGAAAAACTGACATTTCATTTTGGATTATCTTTTTTCTTGGAAAAGCTAACAACTAAATCCCACACTGGCCTGCCATTTACAAATTTGTGAATTCATGGTAACCAGAGACAGAAAGAGGCTCCCTTAAATGGCACATGTTAACTAAATGTACACCACATTAAAGACGAGCATTTTTTTTCCTTTTTGGTGAAATTGAACTAATCTAGTTGGTGCTTTCCTCCTACATCCTCTTCTCTCCGTGTCAGTGGGCATGATACGCAGTCAGCTTAACCCCTGCCTGTGTCACTCTCCCTCGTAGAAACTCCTTAGATCAGAAATGAATTCTTCATGCTGATCCCGGAACAAGGCTGTGCTGCATTTGTCACAGCCACTTTCTTCAACTTTAACTCAAAGCTGTTTGGTATGGCTGGAGCTTTGCAAGCTGCAGAGATGTGACAGGGGGCTGTTTGAAAGCTCAGAGTGAACGCTCTGTCTCTATCTGAGAGCGAGTGCTTGTTCAGCCACTATGTAAACTCTGCAGTCTCACAGTCCTCGTTTGTTGTTTTAATTCAAAATCCCTACAGTAGATATAGCTGTTTTTTCTACTTCTTTTTTTCTAATGTGTGAAAACATCAGGAAATATACATAAATACACTAAATCTAAACATAAATCTGAACCTATAAAGCCAACACAGTGATTTTTTTCCCCCCTCTTTTTTTTATGGAAGAGATGATGGTCACAATGGTCTTTGAGGTTGTAGCGGAACACAAATGAGAGATGGCTTGTGTAGGTGCCCAGAAAGGCTTAGCTATGCATTCGCTGTTGAGTCTGGCATGTGTTCTGGCACCGAGAGTGTATTCTCAACAGGACTCTGGTGGATTAGTGTCCATTTGGACAACAGAGTGGTCCACAGCTTGGGGTGACATTCAACTTCAGCAGGCCAGCAGATCTCTCAATGATCATAAAGTTTCAGCTAGCTGTAGATGTATAGATAATGTAAAGATCTATATTTGTTATAGTTGCAGTCAAAGATGAGGCACAATCATTAGGACACCAAATGGTGCTCTTTTCTGTTGATGTTGTGCCCTCTAGTATAACCTGTGTGTTTAAAATAAAGCTGTAGTGTGGTCGGTCAGTGGCTCATCGGGGTTTAGTGGTGGGCTTTGGGGCTGTGAGGATGGCAGCCCGCTTTGCGTTTGATCCCGGTTGGGGTACATCCATGCTCACAGGGCGACCGCTGTGGTCCATCTGGTGGAGGCTTTAATCACAACTCCCCCCACTTACACACACACCCTACAGCAACACAAAACACACAGTGTTTCCCACTTGAGGTTCTTTAATTGCTACTGCTCACTCTCTGAGTATTTTATGTACAATATTTACTTTTTGTTGTTTCTGCAGTCATATTTATGCAGAAACGAGTCCCCTTTTTAACATCTGTTACAAACTCTGCAGTGTTTAAAACCTCATCAAAAACCTTACACTATCAGATCTGCATAAATTACACCACTGTGGCTTTTGATAAGAAATAACCTTTCAGAAATTAGACACATCCATGGTCCTTCATTGAGCTGGCCATCAGCACTGTGCACCAAAACATGCCCACGCCGCACAAATCCAGCTCTCCAAATGTCACTTCATGCTTAACCGCCCTTTCTCGTGCTTGAAGAAAAGCGAATGGGTAATGCACAAGAAAAACCCCAATGGGTTTCAGTTTAAATGCCTACATGCTTAGAGACATGTTTCAGTTATTTTGTGTTGTTGAAGCATTTAGCCGATTAAAGAGAAATAAGTCATTAGAAGCAAACACTCTAGAAATGATATTCCCCTGTGAAAATAACAAGACTTTGTTCATAAAAGGAATCAGTCGTGTTCTGAGTAAATCTTCACTTTGTAACATTGGGTTAGGACAAATAAATGTAATCTGCAAGAGAAGATGCTAATAGAAAGTTTTGAGAAGGCTGCTTTTAAAATGTAATAAGTTACAGATTATTAGTTACCCTTTTAAAAATGCAGTATGTAATGTAACTATTTTAACCAAGTCCTCAAAGTAATGTATCATGTAAAGTGTACTAAATTGGACAATAACTTAGAAAAGTTTTCTACAGGCTGTAGATATATCTATATGTTTGACATTGAGCATTTTGATGTTGACAGCAATTTCACCGCTGGTAAATAAACTTTTCTTTTGAAAATATTCTGTCCAGTAATATTAGAGCCCCCTTCTAATTTTAGAAGGAAAATAATGTTAAATTAATATATTGGTTCAAGACAGACTCCTTAGTAAATCCAGAATGCTGCTATTAGAATACATTTATAATTAATGGACGGTTTAGCAGATGAAGATGATGCTGCTGTTGTATCTTTGGGTTTGCGACCACCTAGTGATAGCCTTCCCGCAGACAAAAAAACATTTTCAAGAGTTTTCAATATAGCTTGATTTAGTTTGCCTTTCATAAGCTAATAAACCGGGGAAAAAATAATACATCATTTTCTGTACATACAGTCAAGCCAACATATGGTCCAACTATTCAAAACTTCCATGTGAAACTACGGCGAGCTGCTGTAACTTAGATGGTCACTCTTCCTCTGCGTTATTGCACAAGTCAGCCATACATCATTTGTGACAACGGATACTTTGCCTCATCCCCGGCAATTAGCGAATCAATAAAAACACATTGGCTTTGAAACCATCAATTTTGAGAGAGTAAAAAACAGTGTTGTTCATCAACATGCCAGCATCTCAAACACAGACAATCGCTCAAGTATCAGCAGCATTTGTCAGCTCAGCATCAACAGGCGTCGAGCTGTCAACAATAAGGCCCATTTCCTCACATTGCTGCTCTTAAAATGACTGCCACATGCTGTCTGGTCAGGAGTTCCCACTTACAAAACGGGCATCTGGTTTGGAAAAAAAAAAAAGACTATTTAATGTTCTTTTTGTAAGGGGATTTTGTTTGCATTATAAATGTGTATCCATTGTCAAGGACAAGACTGAGCTTATACCATCTGATGAGATTATCATCAGAGATGGAGACAGGGCAGTAAAGGTCTTGCACTGACTAATGCGTCTTTTGTCAAGGTTTATAGAGTTGACATATCCATAGTACATTCAGATATCACTGTCAATTTTATAATTAATTCAGTAACCCTGAATGATTCAATTATTTAAATTATTCAATTATAAACTGCTTTCAAAATGGAGAAATATGTTGACCTAAAATTACATTTTAGCCTCTGACTTGGACTTCACTTCTGAATAGCATCTGAAGAAAGTTTCTATTTTTACATATTCATTGTTTGCAAACAGCAAAATACGAAGAACTCACCACTTTCGAGAACACAATAGTTCTTTCTCTCCAGTCTTGCCTGTCGCATTATTCTTTCTGTATTTATCCTCTTAAGCCAAATGAAATAACAGCAGCTGGATGTGAAAACATTGTCCAAGAGAGGCAACAAATTTATTTCTGAAATTAAATGTTTTATATTGCCAGGCAAAAGGGCAGCCCTGGGATTTTATTTTTTTTATTTTTTTTTTGGAATTAAGGAAGAAAAATGAACAGCAAGAAGTGGGATTATTTCATTCAATATGTTATGTTGCATAAATTTATCCACAGACTTGATGTAAAATCCGCACCACAATTTACAAGCCCACTATGGAATTATAATCCACTACAATAAACTGTGATAATTGTGATGACTATGACTAAGTTAATCCGTGTATTAAAAGGCTTGTCAGTGTGGGAATAATAGCAGGTTCAAATCTTCTGCTTTACTCTCTGGTGGTGGGTGTGACCTTTATTTTGTTTACATTTGAATTAGGGACTGCACTCTTCGATGTTCTCTTTTGTCATGACTGTGAAGAGACATTCAGTCTTGGTCTGTTTCTAATCAGAAAATCTGAGCCCTACTACTGCAGTTACATAAGCGGAGTCACAGGTGACCTTTGGCTGGGTGTGGACACATGACGCTGCAGCAGACTATTGGAGGATTACTCTATTGTTTGTGTCTAGTCTACAGAGTTGATGAGTATGAAAGACAGGTGACAGTTGATAATAATAATGTGTGATGTAGCACCTGCTAACAGGCCTTCTAACGTGCCATGCTGTACAAAAAAAAAAAAGAAGACTCCAAGAGAGACAGAAATACAGTAAGGAAAAAAGCAAATAAAAGACAGAATACACTTGTGTGTATGTGTGTGTGTGCATGAGCCTGCAGACACCTGCTCCATTCTGCAGTGATGGCTCCCAGCGGGACACAGGCTCAGCTGCTGATCACTAGGCCCTCCCTGCAGCACTGGTGGCCAGCATACGCACACACACACACACACACACACACACACAGCTCTCCCATCAAATCTGAACCCTTCAGGCCCCCCTTGCAGTGCCCCTCTCTGTGCTCCCTGTAACTGACACACCACATGTGCTCATATCAAGTGCAAACATGACATGATGCACACACACACATATACGTGTAAGCTCCACAGTCTCTGTTCCTGTGATGTTGCGTGTAAATTCTCTGGCATATTTCCGTCATAATGTGCTCTACTTTGAGATATGCTGTTATGGTCGAGTAGCATGCCTTTTTTTTTTTCCTATAGAACCCTATAGCTAAAAAAGCTTTGCTGAAGAGAGCACGGCTTCAAACCATATTATGTGCTACAGTTATAAAGGGAAAGGATAAAATGTTATAAAGAATATTACTGGCCTTCTCGTGTTAGCGCCTTTTTTTTCCTTACACCTTTAAGACTGTCATTTTTAGCTGTTTGGCAGATCAATTAATTGTTCATGTTAGTAAAATATTATAAACCAACAACATTTGCTTTTGTCAGTTCTATATTAATTAACCACCATTGTACTTGTTTCACGATTATTACTGTTGATTCCGCATTTTGCACATATCTCCATCTCTGGTTCCCTTCCTACGAACATCTTTTTCCCTCTGTGGCGTCGTTCAGTCTGCTGCACCTGTTTGTGCCTCAGTGACAGCAGGGTTGTGGAGCACAAATGAACTAATTTCCTGGATATAGAGAACACTGCAATCAAGTAGAGGGGAAATGCAGTGAGCGGCAGATGGAAGAAGCTAATCATTGTTATGAAATAGAGATGACCTCTAACTATCTCCTGGCTGTTAATATACCTTGGCTACACACGTTTGCCAACAACTATGGCAGCCCCCTTTCTCTTTGCCCTCTTTGCTTTTCGTTGCTGTGTTGATGATGAACGGCGTTAGGCAGCTTTTTTTTTTTTTTTTTTTTAAATTTTTAAACATT
>VUQS01018001.1:1641-16212 GCA_015108495.1 Heterochromis multidens | reverse complement strand
AAATATCTTAAAAAAAAGAGAAAAAAATAAAAGAAAAAAAGAAAAAAGAAAAGCAAAAAAAAAAAAAAAAAAAAAAAAAGGAGCCCGGACCTCAACATTGAAGCAGTTTGGGATCATCCTGACAGAGAACAGAACAAAAGGCAGAAACATCCAAAGAAGCTTTGAATGTCCTTCAAGAAGCCTGGAGAACTATTCCTGAAGATACTTAAAGAAATGACAGAAAGCTGCCTCAGAGAGTTCAGACTGATGAAGAATAAAGGAGCGCACACCAAATATTCACTTTAAAGCTCATTAGAATTATACCAACTCTGTTTCTGCCTTAAATACTGTATGCCCATGTATGTTTGTTGATGTTCAATGCACATATTTCCCATTTTCCTAGCAAGATATGAAGAAATGGGGTATAGCTCACATTCACACCTATGGGCAACTGTGGGGTGAAGCTGGAGTGCCCAGAGAGAACCTGCACAGGAACGAGAAGAACATGCAAACTCCCCCCAGACTCTATCTACGCAGCCTGTGGATTCAAACCCACGACCTTCTTGCTGTGAGGTAACAGTAGTAACCACTGCACCACCATGCTGCCCAAAAACTTTAATATTTAACAAAAATTTTGCTGGTGTGAATTTCTAATCTTAGGATTTGTTGAACAATCTTTATTAACCCCAGAGTTCTTTAGCTACAAACATAGCTGCCATCAGCTGGAGAGTTCTGGTTAGTTTGTGGATTCAAAAGAAAAAGATGAACATTTTTACCCTGAGACAGGGAGGCAGGGGATGGGAGTTAAATTTGTCCTGAGAGGAAAAAGAAGGAAAGATTTGTGGCTGCTCATCTTCAGAGACTGAATTATCCAAACAAACAGTGAAATCAAACCTGTCTGAGAAAAACTGCCAACTGAAATAAATTCTGAAATAATCTGGTGTGATCAAGCAGCCAATATGACAGAAAAGACACAAAATACGTTTTTGTTTGGGGTCCACAAGATGGCGCCAGCTGGCTACAGTTTGTGGACCAAGTGGGAAACCACATAAACATTAAGAAAAACCTGAAAGGGCTGATATAAATCCAGTCTTTCTTATACAGAGCCAGTTCACAACAAGGTGCTTTATACAGCAAGGTTAGGACCTTCTAGTATTAGAGATAAAACCCAACAATCACATGATTCCCTGTGAGTGCTATATAAGAATCAGTCTATTTACCACTTAGAAAAGTCTATCAAACTCTCAGCTCCTCTCCAAACACTGTAACACTGGAATCTTCCCTCATTAATGACTTTTACACATCTAAACTCTGGTATAAGGTGGTGCTAGCTGTCTGCTCTGCTTCCCCTCAGTTAACTGGAGTCCCTGAACTGGACCTCTGGACCGTGTTTGTGCTGTTGGAGCCTTTTGGAGCATTTTTAATGCAGTTATCTGACCAATAATATGGCTGCTGTGCGCTTTGTACTAATAGACTGTCCAAGAAGTCTGAGCTCCAGATTTGCTGAGTGAAATTCTGGGATTTTAATTGGATGTTACTGAGCACTAACTGCCTGTGTGAGGCTCCTGTACAGTCTGTGGATGCATCTTGATAACCAAACTTAACTCACCTCTTCACCCTCTCATCCTAATATGGTGTCTTTTGACTCTAAAAATTAAAAAAGAAAAAAGTGGCATAACGACAGTTGCTATTTCCATCTTTTATATACAGTCTGTGATTTAAGTGAGCATTTTTTTTACTCCAACCTTAAACTGCCTCTGTTCACATTTAGGCTGATGCACTTTTAGTTGCTTTTCATGTTTAAATGAAACATTTCTCCCTCTTATTCAGTATTTCTTGTATTTTATCACCTTTTCCTCCTGTTTGTGACACACGTGGAACCTGTGACTGAATTATTTTCCATAAATGTCACTTTTCTCTCAAACTGTTTCTCCTCTCTGACCCCAGCACCGCGGACAGCGCCTCCCTCTCTGCTGCTGCTGGGATATGTAGTTTTTTAATTCCTGTCCTCCAATAAAACAACAGTGACTCGTCTATCTCAAAGAACACAAAGCCCCAGAGTGCTTTGCGGGCGTGCGTCCTCTCCAGTGGAGCCGGGGTGTTCCTCTCCGCGCGTCCCGGTGGTTTCCTCTCGAGTCCGAGCTGCGCCAAGCGCGTGACACACCACCACAGGAAGAGAGCGGACCTTCAAAATAAAACCCTGGATTTCACAAGTCACTTGAGATTCATCAAGAAATGTTTCAGTGAGTCTAAAAGAACCAGAGGCTTCCATATGAAACTGTTTATTAAACTATTGATCAGTGATAACATATAAGAATATTTATAATAAAAAATAACAAACATGGACTGATTTTTCTGAGCTTTTGGAGCTTCTCACATGCCTGAAGTGATTATGTTTCCCAGGACATGAATCCCCACCTTTCTGGTGCCATATTTACTGTTTTATATCCATATACACAAAGCGAAGATTTGAGGATTTTCCTTCTAAAAGTGTGAAAAAAAAAAAAGCCCACATTTGGCGGCTGGTAGAGCTGGCAGTGAATCAGTAAATCACCAGCTTCACCTTCAAGCTCCACTCTCTCTTCACCACTGCAGACACAGATCTGTCAATCTCCTGCTCCACTGTCTCCTCACTCCTGAACAAGATCCAGGGGTATCTGAACTCCTTCACTTGGGGCAGCAACTCATTCTCAACCAGAGTGAGCACTCCACCCTTTTCTAGCTGAGAACCTCAGACGTTTAGGTGCTAATTGACCTGGAGGTCATCGCTCGATGAAGCCAACAGAACCACATCTGCAAAAAGCAGAGACAACATCCTGAGACCACCAAACCGACACCCTCCATGGCTACACAACAGCAGCCCGAAACAGTGCTCTTAATTATATGTGTAATGAAAACTAACATCTCTGGGTTAATATAATGTTACTTAGTTTGAGGCAATAATAGTATTATGATCATTTTTTAAGTATAGACATACTGTTCATCATTTTTGTCCCACAACAGGTCCTTTGTTAGACTAGATTTTATATTTTTGTGATTTTGTAAATATGTGCTTTGGGCATTTCCAGCAGAAGAGTTTAATTTTATTTCAAAAAACAGTTTTACAAAGCGGTGAAAAGCATTTACCATCTTTATTTAAATAAAACTCCAAATCCTACTTAAGTACAAAAGTTTTAGCATCAAATTATCCTCAAAGTAAAAAATAAGTACAGTAAAAGTACTCAGTTACATACATGATGTTATTGTATCAAAATGATTGAATAATGTGTATAACACTTAGAGATGATTTTATTTTCTTAGATATTTTATTACCCTCTTTTTTTAATACGTAGCTCCACCCCCGGATATGCCCCTGTCTCTGACAAAGAGATCGAAATGGTTAAATATGAAATTAAAAATAAAAAACAAATCTAAGTATAGTGTCAGCGCGTAGCCACCTCTCTACAAACCTCTAACTTCATGCTGCTGAGATGTGAGGTAGCAGTAAAAGTACTCAGTTACTTCCTGACTCTGCTGGTTGGACTGACAGTTGAGCTGCAGGACCTGTCTGGTGCTTTTATTTTTTAAAACTCAGCACCGGAAGCTGATGCAGCGCTCTGCCTGGGTGCGTTGATGCTCCTCCTTGTCACGTCGGAAAAACGAGCGAGCAAACATCACAGTGCTGAGACTCCGGGCTCAGGGAGGGTCTCAGCTGGACGCGACGAGTCCGCTTCTCGAAGCAGAACCCCCGGCTGTGCTTCCGTCTGCCCGCCCGCCCGTGTGTCTGCCTGCGGGTGGAGGATGCTCTCCTCCTCATCATCCTCCTCCTGTGGGGAATCGAGACTTTCCTCTGCCGTCATCCGGGCGGGATGCTGCGCTGTGAGCCCGGGGCTGCTCCCTTCCTCTGCCCGCTGAAGTTGGATCATCTGCGGGGATTAAACACTTGTTTTTCTCGCTCTCGCTCTTCCTCACTCTCCCTCCCTCTTCCTCCTCTCTGCGCGGTCGTTTCTTTTTTGATTTTGTGGCTCTGGATTATTTGACATCCTGTCCTCCTGACTGCTGGATTTTACTCACGCGCAGATTTGTGAATGAGCCGCGGCTTCTCCTGGTGAGGATGATGATGCTGCTGCTGTGAGCGCACAGGGGGCACGCAGGATGGAAACAGCCGGGCTGTAGTAACCACGGCCGGGGCCGAGGTGGAGGATTAGTGCGCGGAGGGATTATATTTTCCAGGAGCTGAATCCTCCATCAGCTGTGGACTCAGTTGCTGTTTTTTGTGAGGTTTTTGGACTCGGGGAGAAGTTTCCAGACGCGCTGGAATATTTCCTCCATTTCTGCTTCTTCTTGCTTTTTGAGGAGGAGGGAAAAAATGTGAGTAGGTGGAGGGAAATGAGACTGAAATTAGTAAGTAACAGCTTTATAAATCCCAAAAAGAAGTTGCTCTCATGTGGTAATTAAAGCTGGTAAAAGCTCTCCGCAGGGTGCAGTAAAACACTGCAGGTTTCTTTGGGGACATAAACGGAAATTAGGCTCAAACCACAGAAGATAAAAAAAGACAATAAAAGAGCAACAATCAGCTGAAACTCTGCACAAGTGTTGGAGTTATTTCTAATTCCGCAGCAGCTCTCAGGGTGAAGATGATGATGATGACAGCTATCTGATTCGCCTGCAGAGGAGATGAAGAGATTTCACATTCCAAACTTCAGAAGCGCTCCAGAGAGCAGCGGGTACTGAGATAATATAGAAAAACGGAGAATTTAGCTCCACAGACAGAAAGCATACAGGCTGAATTTGCTGCACACTGAGGATTACATCCGAATTAGAATGCCATTACATGAATGGAGGAATTATGAAGCATCAGATTTACTATAAATCTCCAAGTTTACATCCCACACAGCAGACTGGGAGACTGTCCACGGTCTGAAACGATGATAATCCATCTGTATACTCGTTCAGTCTGCAGGTCCTTATTTCTGCCTTTGGTGTAAAAAAATAAATAAAAATAAAAAAAAATTAAAGAGTGAAGGTGATGATGAAGAATCGAAGGAAATCCGATTCCTGAAACTCTGAACAGGAACTATTTCTTCAGACTAAACACACATGAGATAATCTAAACGCGCTGAGACCGGTTCAGGCAGGTGAATCAGCTCAAAGTTCCATTGCCGGGTCTCTAGATCCAGAGGGCGGAGCTCCAGGAGCGGGCCGGGTGGTACCGGAGTCCCCTCAGATGAGTGAATATGTCCGACCGGAGCGCCCCGGGCTGCCGCCTCAGACTGGACTGGGTCTACGGATACCGGGGCCACCAGTGCCGGAATAACCTGTACTACACGGCTGGGAAGGAGGTGGTGTACTTCGTGGCCGGGGTTGGAGTGATTTACAACACCAGAGAGCACAGCCAAAGGTTTTACCTGGGACACAATGACGACATCATCAGGTGAGACCTGCACCCCCCTGCACCTGCACAGGTCACGTGAAGGGTTATAAGTAAGACTTCCAGGTCTCATAATTAATCTCTCTGAATTATCAGAACAGATTAATCAGATCTTGTCATTAATGTCACAACATGAGTCTCGCTTACAGACTGGTTGTATCCACTTTGCAAAATTAAATAATGCCGAATTAGCTGTTAGAAGTTATTTTTCATTGTAAATCAGTACATGTTTTAACATCTCTCACTGAGTTACTTAAATACTTAAAAATCCTAAAAACCTTCAGATTCTCAGGCGAGTTCTGAAGCGTTTTTTTTCCTTTAACTTCTAAGCAGGTTTCTGAGCGTTTATACTTGATTGACACCAGAAAAGATGACACCCTGAGAATGAGTGATTCACACTGAATTTATAAATATGTGTTTCGTGTGTGTTCACCGAGTTTGTTTGATTTAAGACTCATTTTGACGTGAAACCAAAGAGGAAAAAGTGCCACTTTCACTGTCCCTGCTGTGAGTTTTCCATAAAAGAAAAAGGAGTAGAAAATCTGATGATCTCCTTGCCTTCCTGTTCCTTTAGTCTGTTGCACAGTATCTCATCAGTAGCCTTTTAAACATGAGCATTATGATTATGAGCTAGGCCTACAAGTCATAATCCAAGATAAAGTCTTGACAGTTTTATCTTTGCTGTCTGCTTCAGTTAGGCTAAAGCTGTTAGTGGCGGCAGGGAGAAAACCAGATACTCTACATATAGAAAATATGGTAAATTACTTTAAAGGTCCTGTTTGTAAGACCCTCTTGTAAATTTAACACGAATGTTCACCACAAGGGGGCAGCCTTTTTTTAAAAAGAAAATTAATACTTTTTAAAAACTGTAACAATAAAGCAGAAAGAAAACACAGCAGCAAAATAAAACCACCACATCAGCTTGAATAATGACTCCAGTCAGTAACTCCATGTCTTTAAACTAGCTTGAAAGTTAGAAGTAAATTCCTCAGACAACTTCAAATTTCATGACATACATTTCTGTCCTAAAGCTGATAATCGTTAGACCCACTTCTGTGACTCATCTGGACATTCTGTCTCTCTTGAGATGGTTTTTAGAAACCCTCGTGGGGTTTTTATCTCTCCCACACAGTTTGGTTTGTCCAAACACAAACAGGTTTACACTGAGACATGAAGCAGCTTTTTGTGCTGCTGGTGGGTTTTCTGATGGGTAAACAAAGTGGATCTCGGTGATGAGGAAATACTCAGGATTCATTCATTATCAGGCCAGGAAAGCTCAGCAGCAGATGAGGGATTTATTCCTGTTCTCAGGTCTGATGTGTTGCTTTGTGAGCCTCATACGACATATAAAAAAGTTTATATTAGTGAACCCTCTGCACTAAATATGCCACATCATATCAGATAAACTCAGATAAAGATGACACTTATTTTAAAACAAACTATTTGTGTTAGCATTTTCCTATCATGTGACCTCCTGTTGTCATTCTAATCATTGCTTTTGTGTGTCAGGGAAAATCATAAAATAAAATAAAAACAGTCACTGATATGGGCAAAATAAAGTCGAATAAACAGGAGAATACCGCTGCTGCCAAAAACTGCAGTTCCTCTGGTGTCCAGCAGAGGCAGCAGTGAGTCAGCCCCCATAGACTCCCATGTTAAAATAAACATGTTTACAGCCTGATACAGAAACTGTTTCAGTCTCTGGAGATAATTTCCTCCTTCATAACAACTGTTTTTATAACTCACTTGTTCAAATTGTATTAAGGTTTAAAGTTTGCATTATTAGGGGCGTGGCCTCTCTGACTGACAGGTGGATGGTGACACAGGCGGCTGTAGCTGCTAGCTGTCTGCTAGGCTTCCCCTCAGCTAACTGGAGTCCCTGAACTGGACCTCTGGACCGTGTTTGTGCTGTTGGAGCCTTTTGGAGCATTTTTAATGAAGTGAAGTTAACTCTACATATTTATGTATTATGGGTACATTATGGGTTTTTTGCACAGTATGATGGTCCTTGTTTCACAGCTGGCTGCACGCAGATATCACCACCTGACTTTTGATGAACATGAGCTTGTAGTTTGATGTCTGCATTAATTTTACAGTTGGAAAGAGGTTTTTTTGGAGTTCTAGTAATGTTTCCTGAGTTTTTCATCATTATTTTCCACTTAACCTCGAAAAGTTAAGCAGCACATGGTCCCTTAAACAAAAAAAAACAAACAAAAAATTTTAGTCTAGTTTTAAATGTGAGTAAATTAGAGTTTTTCCTCAATTTACAGCTTTAATCTAGAAAATTCTTGTTTTTTTTCTCAGAGTATTTCTACACCCCTTAATTATTATTTTTATTGTTATTTTTTTTAACCCTTAATGGTCTTTAAACATCATCACAAGCAACAGAAAACTGTAGAAAACAAAAAAAGCCATGTGTCCACAAAAATCCGTCAAAGTCTTTGAAAACCACTTTCATGCCCTCACAGCTTGTGGATGTGCATGGACTAATTAATTCAGAGAGTAAAACCAGTTCACAAACACCCAAAAGCTTTAATCTGGGATTATCTGACACTTGTATAACAAGAGTCTGTTTCCCTGTCAGGACTTTTTTAGCTATTTTGAATCCCTTTGAGGGCAATTTAAGCCACATTGTTGGGGATGCAGTTTTCACAGTGTGATGACTGTCGAGGAAAACATCACGGTGCTCTGTATTACACAATCACTGCTTTCATGGAGCCTTAAAGGGATGAAAACAATGTGCTGAGCTGAACAAATGCTTTATTGTCACTGACCTCTGAGGCATGAGAACGTGTGCACATGCAGCTGAAACTACCTGTGAAGATGTTCCCTCTGCAGAAATACATGATCACAGTATTTCCATACCTTCATCTGAGGTGTGGAGGAAACGGATCTGGAATTTTACACTAAAGCGACATAAGTTTGGAAGATCTACACTTGACTCGATTGGCTCAGATGAATCAAATAAACTTTTAAATTCATTTTTGAAGCCGTCTGAATTATTTTTCAAATATACTAATAATAAATTGATATTTAGGGCTCTTTGAGTCTCTCTTTTAAACTTGAAGAAATCACTGCAGTGTTAGAAATGTTAATTATAACTTATCAAACCTCCTAAATCTAGTTTCTTCTGGAGAATTTTGGGTCTCTTTTCCATTTCATCCTCAGTAAAGGTTCCTCTGGGAAGCTGCTCCTGGATTTCAAGCCACTGAGATAAAACTGACTTTTATATGAAATCATTTTAGGAGACAGGGCTGCTCGTGGAATAGTTTTGCCCTTCTGCTCGGTCGTGTTTTTATCTCTGTGAACATTTTTGACATTTTGAATGAAAGACTGAAAAAAAAGGTGAGCTAAGGAGAGAAGCAGCAGAAGGGATTTTCTCTGAAAGCAAATTGAAGCGAATGGAGGAGGGAGATGATTCAGCGAGGTCGCTCATTCACCAAAACACACACACACACACACACACACACACCTGGTGTATTCACCAACACTGAACAGGCTGTGAGTCACTGCAGCAGCAGGCGTGTTTGGACAGTTTATACGGCAGGCCAATCAGCTGCAGCCTGCAGTGTGTGTGTGTGTGTGTGTGAGAGAGAGACACTAATTGAAAAGCTGGATGCTGTTTCAGCCGGGCATACTCTGTTAGGTTTGTTAAATTTGTGTTTGTGCCAAATTATCCCTCACAGCTGACTGCAGGTTTCTGCTGCGTGTGCATAAATTTTAGTGTGACTTCGACTAAAATCACCTCAACAGGGCTCCACATTTCCTGTTATCTGTCTAAAGCTGATCAAAGTCATAAATACGTACCAGTCAGAGGTTAAATTTCCCAGAGATTGTTTTAAAAAATTTATAATATTGCCTTTAAAAAAAATTAGTAAATGACAGAAAAATAAAAGAAAAATGAGAATGTTTAAAAAATTACTAAAATTTTAATATAACTGAAAGAACAGTGAAAAAAATGTCCACAAACATCAGTAAAATATTCCAAAAATATCTGAAAAATGTATTCAAAAAATATAAAACATTTAAAATGTACTACAAATAACAAAATAAAAAGTACATTTCAAAAGACTGTGTAAGAAATTATATAAAAATTAAAAATATATCTTAAAAAGACATTAATATGTCTGAAAAATAACCAAAACATTTTAATAAATTGACCCCAAAATAAACACAGGTAAAATGTCCTAAAAATATAAAGATTAAAAAGATCTGACTAAAATACCTGAAAATGTTAATGTTTCCTCAGAAAGTACCTAAAAATATAAAATGTTCAAAAATGACAGAAAACATTAAAATAAAATTAATATAACATGTCTGAAAAATTGTTCTAAAACTATTAATGAAATGCTCAAGACACATCTAACAAAGACTAAATGTTATTAAAAAGATGAGGAAAAATACCAAAAAAGCTCAAATCTCTTAAAAAAAGAATAACCAAAAAAATAAAATTTCTGAAAAATATTTTTAAAAATCCTACAAATATTAATTAAATGCCTCTCAAATGTCTAATAAATATTAAAATTTATGTATTTGCAGTTATTTCTTTCAAAAGAGATCTTTGTATTAATCCTATTTTAGGATTTGAATAATGGTTAAAAAGTACACATAGTTAAACAGAGAGTTAAACATTAATGAATCACTGCACACACACACGTCTGAACATGAAGTCATGAATTAATGAGATCACTTTTTCACAGGTTCAGTACAAACACAGCAGGAATTTAAATGTCAGCTGCTGCGACGTGCATGAAGAAAGTGTGTGTTCTCGAAATTAGTCAGTCACAAAAATAAACTCTTAAAAATTGTTTGTGTTCAAGTAAAGTTTAAAAAGAGGACATAGAACATGTTGATATACGTCTTTATGCTGAAAGAAACAGTCAACAGTGTGTCCCATTCAGGCCACCATCCAAATCTGTTTCTTAGTAATAGAGATGAACAGCAGTGTCTCTGGAGGAAATGTCACTGATGTCGCTGGTCCAGGCTGATGCATGGGCCTCTTCATCACTGCTGGCACCACAGCCGATGCTCTTAGAGTGGAAATCTGCCAACACACCGCCACAGTCCGAACAGATGGAGACCAGCTCTGTCTCAGAGCAGGACGGAGATGCTTAAAAATATCCTTAATGGCTTCAACCAGAGCACATCTTAACTCCATTCTGCAGCTGCTGTTTCCACCTGACTTTACATTCCTCTGTTTAATGGTATTTTTAAACCTGGACCTGGTTTTCTGTTGTTTTTAGGTCTGAACTATTCACAGGAACCAAAATATTAGAATTAAGATTAATCCTGAACACTATAAAGAGAATCCATGAAAGTGCTGCAACATAGGAGGTAAAAGAGCTTTTTTTGGCTTCTGACATGCTCAGATTATCATTCTACATGGTGAACAACAGTATGGACAGAATCCCTGCAGAGACAAACATGTTGAACATGTAAAAGAAGCTTCACTCTGATTTCAGAGTGGGAGGTGAGCTGCTGCAGCAAGATAATGGCATAAAAATGAGTGACAGTTAAACAGTTAGAGGCGTGCACAGATGAATTACTTACACCCAAGAAGAGCAAAATAGAAAGTAGTTTAGTTCATGTTTTCTCCAGTTGAAGCCGTTAACATTGTTGTGCAATATTTACAAGAGAAGAGATTCAAAACTGACTCAAAAACAAACCAGAAGGGTTTTTTTTCTGCTCCTCATTTCCTGCCATATTTCTCCTGTTCCAGTGGTGGACGTTCATATTAAACATGATCAAAGTTTCTAATAATGACATTTCATAACTCATCCAAGTTACTTCTTCAATCTCCATACTGAAGAAATCCAGTGATTTCCTTACCTGGGTGATTGAGCATGCAGTAAGACTCACTAGCAGATTGCCGCAGTCACCTGTAGTTTGCATCTTCCATACAAACCACAGGCAACCACAGCAATCTGTTAGTGACCAAAGCAATCATAAGGAGGTTTCCACTGCAGCACTGTATACCTCTTTGCAACTGATTTCATCTAGCAACAGCAAGCAACCTCCCACAACCATTTGGAACCAGTTGGGGAAATCTTACTTATTTTATTTTTCAGTGTGACTAAGGCCTTTAACAGCTTGTTTCAGACAGAGGATGAACTGATGGACTGCACAGAGTCCCAGGGTAAGACACAGAAGGATTTTTTTAAACTGAGTCATGCAAAGCTGCTCTAGTAGGGTCCACGAATAAAAATACAGAGCTGGATGAGCAGAAGAGGTTAAATTTAATGTCTTATTGTCATAAATTCACTCCATTTTAATGCAGTTAACACACCCTCCGGTCCCCCTTCTTAAAAATGGGAACCACCACCCCGGTCTGCCAGTTCAGAGGTACCGCCCCAGATCTCCATGCGACATTGTAGAGGCATGTCAACCAAGACAACCCTACAACATCCAGAGCCTTCAGGAACTCAGGGGGAACCTCATCCACCCCAGGGGCCCTGCCACCAAGGAGTTGTTTATGGTTGTTTAACTGCCTCAATGACCTCGCCCCCAGTGATGGACGAGTCGTCCCCCTCATCCCCAGACTCTGCGTCCTCTACAGAAGACGTGTCGGTGGGATTAAGGAGGTCCTCGAAGTATTCCTTCCACCGCCCGACTATATTGTCAGTTGAAGTCAGCAGCGCCCCACCCGCACTTATACACACATAGTAGATGAGTAGAGCACCGCTTTCCCCTCCTGAGTCGTCTGACGGTTTGACAGAATCACTTTGAGGCAGTCTGAAATTCTTCCATGGCCTCACCGAACTCCTCCCACACCAGAGTTTTTAATTCATTATTGTTTTCATTATTAATTAATCTGCAGATTATTTTCTCAATTAATGATTTTGTCAATAAAATGGAAGAAAAAGTGTAAAAGGTGTTTCAAAGTCCACGATGATATTCATCAGTCAGAAGCCCTAAAAATCATCAGTTTGCAGTTTGGTACGACAAAGAAAAGCCTCAGTAGTTGTCACAGATTTGAGAAATTTAACTACAAAATGTTTAGAATAATTTTTTTCTTGAACTGAATCTGTCGTTGCTTTTGTTTTTGACCACTCTTCATGGTATATTTAGTATAAAGTCTGCAATAAATCACAATTTAAGCTTTTTAAGGTTACGCTTTTGTATTTTTCTGTGTGCTTACCATACATACTGCCAAGAGAAAAGTGCAATACGTGAAGACAACTCAGACGGAAATGTAATGAGAGCAGCAGCTGCTCATAATGATTTTTTAACTGTGCTGAAACTCAGATGCCAGTTTTGTGTGCTGCACAAACAATGAGAAACCATTTACATTTGCATTTCAGTCCCTTTGCCAGCGCTGAAATCCAGGCTGACTTACAGTGACAGCAACAGCGGAATAAAAACACCAGTCGCCAGATCAGCAGTTTAAAGCAGCCTAAAGCGACGACGTTCCAGGACAGATTTAAATTTATGTGACACAAAAGTACATCACAAGGAAACTGTTAGCTTTTTTGACACATTTGGATGAGCAAACATTTCATCTTCTTTGAACTGGCGCCTTCGGATCAAAATGTGGTGAATACATTTTGGATTCTTCTCTGCAAAAGTAACTTCACCCCTGCACCTTTTAGCAGAAGTAACTTTTCAAAGGTGTTCAGACTTTGGCTTGATGAAATTTTTGACCACTCTTCATGCTAAATTTCTTCAGCTGCATGATTTTGAGGATTTTCTTGCATGTGCTGCTCATTTTAAATCCCCCATCGGGGTTCAGATCTTTTCCATGAGCCTTTGAGCATTTCTTCTTTCTGCTCCATTTCTCGATGGGTTTGATTGTGTATCCTGCCGAAATGTCCACCTTTGGTTCAGCTCCAGCTTTTGGACAGTTGACCTCACGTTATCTTCAGCACTGTTTGATTATGATAAGCCAACCAATGCACTATTTATTAAAGAAAAACTTTTAAGATTTTATGCTTTAGTTGACAGCAATCATTGCACAGGCAGCACACACTGACGTTGTCTTATATCTAAATCCTCTGTGAAGCCACATCAGTGTCGGTTTTGGTCCCTGTGTGGAGTCTGTGATGTGCTGGGAGTCAGTCAGTGGGTGGCACAACTAAAATTATGACCCTGTGCATTATTTGCGATCTTGCTGCCTGGACCAGGTCTGCAACCATTTGCAGTCAGTCGCTGTCTTCAAAGCAACTTTGGTGTGTCAAGATAGTCATAAAATGGCAATAATACCGAGTGAGTCTGCTATCAGTCTGCAATTTAACTGAGTCAAGTTGGCAACTACATGCAATCTGTTTGTGATAATACGGCGATTACTGTGATAAATCAGTGAAAATCACTCATCGGTTGTTGTCGTCTACATACACAGAAATTTAAATTAACTACTTCCATTCAGAGTCCAGCGAGAAAACCTCATAGATCTGAAACAGAAATTCAGAAATTCCTCCACAAATAGTGACATAGTTTCTGCAAGACAGCAATTTTACTGCAAAAACAAGCAACTTTGTTTTCATATAAGAATATAACCAGAATACAACCAGTTGGGAACCAGCTGAGCCTCGCAGGTGCTCATCTGCACAGACTGGCTCAGGAAATCTGTCTTCATTTATAAATTAGACGGCAGTTATTTGCAAACCCTCATCAATCTGTCTGAGAGTGATTGCAGTCAGTCCAAGCCGGGCCACAAAGTTGCTTCCCACTAGGCGACTCATGCAGTCTCCTTGTGACGGAAAGTAGTCGGCACAACTACTACCAAATGTGAAAAAATTCACTGCAATCTCCAAGCAACCATATTTTTTCTCCTAGTCACAAGGAGGTTGCCATCCTGTTTTCACTCTAGTGTGACTGAGCCATTTGAGGCAATGAGAGTAGGGAAAGGTCTAATTCTTAAGTTACATTACAATCTGTTCAGATTTTGGCAATAAAAAGTATTTAATGCATGAACAAGTTGCTTAGAGCAGGTTTAATTGTGGCCTGTATTTATTGAGTCTTGATGTTAGGTGAATCAGTAATGATACCAAAGTCCCTTTGATGATTAAGAAATCCTTAAAACCTTCCTCAGGGAAGCTCTGATAGTTTAGATATTTGCTCTGTATTTTCTATTTATGACACAGAAAGTCACGATTACACAGTTATTAAACTGTTTATCTTTGTGAATGCAGTTTGTCACACCTTTCTTCTGTTTTTTACTAACCACAGTAAACTTAGGATGTGTT
>VUQS01017998.1:1884-13286 GCA_015108495.1 Heterochromis multidens | reverse complement strand
CATAAAAGCGAAGCTCTCGATTTATCGGTCGATCTACGTCCCTACCCTCACCTATGGTCACGAGCTCTGGGTAGTGACCGAAAGAACGAGATCGCGGATACAAGCGGCGGAAATGAGCTTTCTCCGACGGGTGGCTGGCCTCTCCCTTAGAGATAGGGTGAGGAGCTCAGCCATCCGGGAGGGGCTCAGAGTAGAGCCGCTACTCCTCCACATCGAAAGGAGCCAGTTGAGATGGTTCGGGCATCTGATGAGGATGCCTCCTGGACGCCTTCTGGGGGAGGTTTTCCGGGCATGTCCCACCGGGAGGAGGCCCCGGGGCAGGCCCAGGACACGCTGGAGAGATTATATCTCGCGGCTGGCCTGGGAACGCCTCGGTGTTCCCCCGGATAAGCTAGAGGAGGTGGCTGGGGTGAGGGAGGTCTGGGTTTCTCTGCTTGGGCTGCTGCCCCCGCGACCCGGCCCCGGATAAGCGGAAGAAAATGGATGGATGGATGGATGGATGGTTCTCAAAATGTGGGAGATGCCCCACTGGTGGGAGATACAGCCAAAGATATAGGGGATGGCAAACCAAGAGAAAAATATGGAATCCAACTAACTTTAATGATTTGAACAAGAGTTTGCTGATACCATTATGCTGACATTTATTTCACTAAATTTTCACTCTGACCCTTTTTGATTGATTAAAAACTGTTGGGTGGGGGAGTGAACTTTATTTTGGCTTCTGAAGACGGGACTGTCTGAAAAAGGTTTGGGAGCCACAGTTATGAACAGCTATGAAAGTGGTTTCAAAATTCTCATATAACTCTCCTAAGTCCAAATAATGACAGTTCAGCTAATGACTACAAATATTAATAATAAGAAAAGGTCCTTAATATGACTAATTCTCCTCAATACACATGACTACTGTGGCTGCTCTAAAACTGACTTTACAGTATGAGCCACAAAGTGAAGTTAATCCTGCTTCGGGGACACTGGGTTAAAGAGAATTGTTTCTGATTATTTTCCCAGGTATGTTTCAGTTATAATTTGTGATGTCAGACAATCAGATACAGGCATTTTAAAAGGTAAATTGGTGAATTTATATCAACATACATATTAGTTAGTTTATCCTCATGAAGTTTTTGGCACTGTTGGGGGCGATTAAGGACCTGCTGTTGTGACAAACAAAAGCTGACAGACTGTGACTCAGTGGCCACCCATGCATAGTTGTTAGAAATCACTCAATATATTAAGGTTAAAAAAAAAAGCTGATGGATTATTTTATGCGCTTTCAAGACAGGATGAATGTGTGTGAAACCATAATTCATTAAGCAGCAATCCAACTGTAAAGTGTTTTTATTCTGCAAAAAATTGATTTTCTGAGAACTTTCTTTGGTTGAGGTCATCGAAATAAAAGCAGGGATGAATCGCTGACTCTCACTCTCTGTAACTAAAGGAATAGTAGATTATATTATAAATCCAGGTGATCTTTATGCACCAGTAATAAATCAAAATCTAACTGGGGACACAAAAGAGCAAGATCACTGTAACTTATTATGCAAATGAATACACTGCTGCATATCTACTGTATAAAGCTGAAGGTTTCATTTTCATCATCCTGTTTTGATTTTGCATACTCAAAATCCTGTCAGCACTGTCAAGGTAATCACAGAGGAGAAGAGGAGACAGCATCTGATCAGCATTGGCTATGTGCTTTAATTTGTTAAATTTTATTCTTGGTCCATATACCTTGAATACCTCTCCTGGACTGAGAGGTGCATGTGCAGAGTCCAAAGCCTGATTATTAATCTTCAATTGGACAAAAGAGTTATTAAAAATAAAAGAGTTCATCCCTCTGTATACTGTAACATACTGTACAAATAATCTTTTACAGAGATCAGTTACAGTAACAAACAAACATATAAATGGTGGATGAGATGTGGATGATCACATAAAATGGCACAAAACTTCAGAAAATCATTAAATAAAATACTGATTTGGATGGAACTCATTTATCAACAACATACTTTTACAAATCAAATCAATTAAGAGCTACAATGCTATTTGTTAACGTGTTACAGCAGTGAATATTTGACACATGAAGGAGGCAGGTTTACCGTGTCCTGGATGTTGAAGGTGACCCGTGGTGCCGGAGAGGATGTGTCCACACGGATATCTGGCAAATCCACATCCACATCTCCGATTCTGGAACTAAAGCCAACATTATAAGAATCACATTTGTATTTGATTTTTGTTTCAGAACATATGGCTTTTAATCAGTGAACACTTCTAAAAGCCTAGCCTGTTATTAGCAAGATTAATTTCAAGTCATTTTTGAGCATTTGTTGACTCCCCCAGAGTAAATATTCTTCTACTGTGAAAGGTCTGTGAACTGTCTGAATATCAACACTACATTAATCCTGAAATAATCTGCATAATTACTATAAACAAATGCAATGAGCACTTCCTCTTCACTACATTCTAATTTGTGAGTCACTCCGTCGTCTTTGTCAGCGAGAAAATGGGAAAATGTTTCAAAAACATAATGCCACCAGCAGCAGCGGTGTGAGACAGAGGTCATTCAGTCGTGTTTGTTTACAGTGAAACTCCTTTAATGGTGTTATTTCTATGATAATCTGATACCAGGGAAAGTGCCTCCCGCTGCCCTCCTTTGTTACCTTTGTCTGTCCATCCTTTTTAGAGGTGGCCGGCCCGCTGCCGCCGAGATGCTTTTGGAGCGGTTGTAGCTTGGTTTGTAGCCAAGACCCCACTTATCCTTTAGAGAGGCCGCCTGGGAAAGAACAAACACAGCTAGAAACAGGTCCATAAAAGGATAAATGTGACCAAAACTTTTGCATTATTCAATATTTTAAGTTAAGCTGCTGTGGCAAATGCACTTCTACTCAGGGAAGGTAAGAGACAGAGGATTCACCCTCATGCTGGACCGACGCAGTTTCTTTCTGACATCTCTCCTGATGTCGTTGACAGCCACAGACTCCAGCTGTTGATAGCGTTGGATCTCCTGGTTGATGGTTCCTTCGCTGGCCCCCAGTTTCCTGCAATCATAAGAAGAGGACATAGCTAGTCATTTAGTTGTTGCAACTTTTTAAACAGAACAATAATAAACTGCAGGATTCTTACTTGAGGTCATCAATAACTTTGGCTTGTTCATTCAGTTCTCTGATGTCAACAACCCTCTTCGTGAACTTCCTCCCACGAGTGTCAATTACTTGGTTTCCCATCACCATCGGCCTTCTGGGGTCAATGGTCTCCTGTTGCGCCAAAGCAACAATACACACAGAAACACATGCATCTGGTAAAACTTACTGACAACTGTGACAAACCTTCTGATCAACAAATTTCCAGACGGTGCAATTAAGAATTCATCGTCCCCAAAATCTGTCTGATTAAAGGTTTTTGTTGTGATTCAATCAGAAGAAGTTCATCTGTAGATTTATCCACACACCAGGGACCATGTCACAAAACAGGAGACACCACCACCACCACCACCACCACCACTACTACTCAGTGTGAAAGAGGGAAAAAAATAAAGCTCTGTTGCCAAAGGAAATTATGGGGCACTAATCTATTTCTTTTCACCCGTCATTGAAGCTTAATGAGGAGGGCAGTGAAAGCAAATAACACAGCTCAGCATTTTGGAATCCACAGCCTTCATCTCTTAAGTGCCTGAAATGTGACCTTGCAAGTGATTTAAAAAGCCTGGAGAAGAGTTTAACACTGTGGGTAGCTACATACACAAGCCCAGGAGAGGGGTCTTTGGGTCTTGGCACTGCCCGCTCGTAGGCAAGGCGTTGCACAGTTTAAGTAGTCAGCAGGGACAGATACACTCTGAGGTCTGGGGCTGAGGCCCAGGATGTGGTTTACCAGACGCTTCCTTAAGGTGAGCCGAGGGCTGAATTGGCTCTCTGGAGTCTGTAAACAACGGCAGGGACAGGTGGATGGAGAGGCGGAACAATGGACAACCCGAGTCAGACTTCACGTTCTGAAGCTTTGTATAAGGTAAGCCAGGTAGGATTTGTTCAAATGTACTGATGCATTATTAAAGGAATAGTTCAACATTTTGAAAAATTCACACACACCTTCCTGTCGATAGTGAGATGAGAAGATACCTTAGATCTTACATATGATGCCACAGTGAACAACAACTGGTTAACTTAGCAAAAGGAAAATATATGTAAAAAATGTGCACCACTAAAGCAGCCAAACTAACACGTTTTATCAGTTTGTTTAATCTGTACAAAAATCAAAGCGTAAAAGCAGCAATTCGCTGTTTTACTGAGGAGTTATGTGCCTGCATGTTTCTTAGCTGGGAGCTGTGACCTCAATCTTGTGAGGCTGCTGGAAACCAGCAGAGACTCATAACACCCTTATCTGGCACTTATCTTCTCATATTACCAGCTACAAAAAAAAAGAGAACTGAACAACAGCTGAAAATCATCACTTAAGTTTGGAGTTTTTCCTTTTACAACTTTCAACACTAAAATTATTTTTTTAGATATTTCCTGAGTGCTTTCTAACTTGAGTAACAAAGCAGACCATCTGATCCAACTGTTAACAGCTGCATGTGTCTCTTTAAAGTCATGCTGTGTAACGACTGCCTAAATCTAGCTGTGGTGGAAAAAATATAACATTTACTCTTTAGCAATCTTCCCTAATTCAAACTGAAGTGTAGGATGTAAATGAGCTGAGTGATGTCTGACCATGTGTGTGGTGGGTGACATGGAGTCTGCTTCGTCCTCATCTGAAAGGTCTGCCATGTTCACAGAGTTCAGGTCGGCAATGTCGTCTACGTCCTCCTCGCCTGTCAGTGATGTCAGCGTGTTGCCCAGAGCATTGAGGCGCTTGCCAATGTTGGGGTCCATATGAACGTCAATTCCACACATTTTCCAAAGGACATTGAGCGTCCAGGTACCAGCGCTGCTGCTTTCTGTTTTGGCGAAAAGAAAAACAGGAGGGAGAGGGAAAACAGTGGATGATGTGAGTAAATTTAATGCAATAAATAATAAAATTTTCCACACAGTTGTCTCAAAATTATTGTGCAGCTTTAGGGTGTGATCCATATTTAATGGACCAGAGAATAGTTAAAAGAACTTGCCTGCAGAGGGTTGCCCTGTAGTCCTGGAACACACTTCATATGTACCATCGGGGACTACACCTGCATACAGAACACACATACATACAAACAATAAATATTTTTTATGATCTCCATACAGACACACTGACACTTCTGCCCACTAGCTCGCCAAATGGTAACAGGCTCATACAGTACAAAATTTGTGTTTGAAATGGCTTTCTGCAACACTCAAATAAATACATTTGCATAGTACTGTGTCACTCACAGGCATTCATGACGATGTCTCCCCGGATTTCAGGCTTCCAGTCATCCCAGGAGGTCTCGAAGCCCTCGGCGAAGCGGATGCAGAAATTTTTGAAGTGTCCTTTGCTCACCAGGGACTCGGAGGAGCAGGCGGTGATCAGTGTGCTCTCGATGGTCAGGACCAGCGCAGAGCCCGTGTCAAAATCTATGGTGTGATTGGCCTGGTGGAATGGCAGGGAGAAAGGTTACTCAGGCCTCAAGGGAGGGGGGGGGGAGATACAGGAAGAGTAGCCACCTCCATTTGTTTGGAAAAATAAAGCATTGGTAACACTTCCTTCTGTACTATTGTCATCACCTGAACAAAAAAATAACTTTTGTGATTTTAAATAATGGCACATTGGCAGATGATTCCACATTAAAGGGGACTTGTTAGGTTATACATTTTTTGCTTGGACTCCAGATTATACACGATTCACAGTTAAAAAAAATCCTTTTTCATCTTTTAGCCCTTGCTGCAGCCCTCCAGATCATACATTGTTTCAAACACGCTGTTTTAACACCTTTCACTCTCTCTTTAAGTCACCCTTCTTCTGATAGGCTGAAAATAAGGCAAAGCATAATAAAGAGGTCCATTTTAAAACCTTTCAGGAATAAGGATTATAAGTGCTGGTGATGTAAATATACCTCTAAGAGAAGTGTTACCAAGCTCTTCAGTACGTTAGAATAAGTTTAAATGCAGAAAATCAGTGATTAAAAAAAAAAAAACCCACCCAGATTTAATGAATTTCAAGATTAACCTGGCATTGGTCCCAAAATAGCAGCCTGATCACCATCATTAAAAAAAAATATATCTGCCTCTGAACTATTCAATTATCCATTTTTATTGGATGAAAATAATCAGACCACAATTTTGGGGCAGTTATTACAAGATCCCGGATAAAAAACAATGCAAAATACAACATGCATACAAGCGTAGACAGAGCCTGCCATGTGCAACACTGCACATAACTGCCATTCTTGATCTAGTCTTATCTGTAAAAATGTACATAATTTAAAGGCAGTCTTAAAAAAAAAAAAAAAAAGTTAATCGCTCAATACTCTGGGCACCAACAGGCATTTTTTTTGTGAAAACACACCTCAAACACCAGCCCAAGCTTCACTACTTGTTATGCCGGCTTTGGAGAAGCATTGTCTTTTGAAACAACAAAGCACATCTGATGCAGTATACTGAAGTATGACAGATTTTATAGAAAAGTATCACTCAATATCAGTCAATATCTCACACCAAGCCATCCCAAGAGATGTAATAAACTGTCAGTTACTTTTCGTGAACTTTTTTGCTGGCCTACTGAAGAGCTGGCCCCAGCTTCAGAGTTGGTGCCCTCCGTAACTGGTTCTTGTCCTCTCTATGGAAATAAGTGTAAGATAACAGCTGGTACATCTCTTATCTATGGGTATAATGTATGTAAAACAGAACAACTGACATCAACTTATCATCTTAATATTGAGTGTTTCCCCGTGAAATCTTTCACTACACTGTGTGTGTCTGTCACAAATCTTTCCAATCCTAGCATGCAAAGTAGAAGCAGCATACTTCAAACTACTATAATCAGTGAGTACAGTAAAATATAGGATGCCCAATATGTACATGAATGTGTTGACAAATTAACTGAGAAGAAGTTAGCTATTGTTGGAGAAGCACTGATATCAGAACTGATATAAGGGTAGCTCTTTTATCAACATCAATTAATGGTTCTCAAGGATGTTAGATAGGCATCAGTCTCACAGGACTGCAGACTGGTTAGTGACCCCCTGACAATATCCAGATGCTAAAAATGGAAAGGTGTGGATTCTCCAATCAGTTGTCTGCTGGCTGTCGCTGGGTGAGATCAGTTGCAAATAGGGTGCTGCACCAAAAACCTCCTTGCAAATGCTTTGTTCCCTAGCAGACTGCCACAGTTGCTCATAGTTTGCATGGTAGACTCAGACTTGTCTACAAGTCAACACTCACCAACTACTAGCCGAGCGGTAAACTGTGATGCAAACCAGGAATTGCCTTTAAAGTCAAGATAGCACCTTACCACTTTAACAACGCGTTTCAAAGGGCGCGCAAACAGTCTCCATTTCCAGTTTGCTTTGCACACAGTTTCACTACCACTTGGCTAGTAGTTGGTGAGCGTTTGCAGACAAGTCAATGGCTTCCATGAAAACTACGGGCGATGGTGGCAATCTACTAATGACCAAAGCACTTTTACAGAAAATGGTGCCAGGTGTTAGTGAAAATGCAGATAAATCTGCACATTTATCATGTGTAAGTAAATAATTTGGCATTTTTTATTTAGATAGATAGAATATTATTTATATAACAAGCTACAAAGTGCACCCACAAAGAAAGTAAAAACCAAACCCGATTCAAATTTGGCCAATCTGTCCTTCAAAATCATATTCTTGTGCCCCTCTGGACTACTTCCAGTGCTGCTATTTTTAGATCACACAGGCCCATTCTGTCCGTTTCAATAGACAGTCCTGAGTTCTGCTGTAACATCCTGAAAACAGCAGCAGTTCTTGCTGGAAGCAGTGCAGAGGGCCACAATCAGACCACCATGTTGGGGATCTAATTTTTGCATTTTGTAGGAGTATTCTAACTTTTTAAATCTCAACTCATCAAAGTGTGTGTTTCAATTCAGCATGTTAAAACCATTTACAAAACAAGTTGCCTTAAAAATTTGAAAAGAGGAGGAAATTGGTACACTTTATATGCTAAATGTGGTTGGAGAACAGGCTTCAAACTTTGTACTGCTACTTAAAAACAGGAAAAACACCATCTAATGCTCAACAGGACTGACCACTGATGCTCGAAAACAGGCATAGTAGATTACCTGTGTTGTGTTGGTAATTGGCAGGCAAATACCCAAATCATTAACAGTCAGTTGCAGAAAGAGGGTGCTGAATGCCTGGGCGGAGGTCTGTTGAATGCCTGGCAGCTTATCCACCACTTCTTTTGTGGCCATGTGGATGTCCTTGTTGAGGGCCATACGCTGCTCATTCCAGTTGTCATACGCTGCTTTGTAATTTAGCCAGAAGAGCACAGCTGCAGGACAGCACAGAGGTGGGAAGAATGAACATTAAATAACATCTCAAAACTCATTTAAGTGAGTCATATTAAGTTTTGACACGTTAAGGAACCAAAAACCCCAAGTAGGGTTCTGTCTGTCAAAGTTTAAGTTTCAACATTGTGAAATACTCAATTTTTCATGGTGCATTAATAAATGACAGAGTCATCACTTTACCAACCAGTGTTGAATAAGCGTCAAAGTGTGAAATAGTATCGATAGGCAGTATCAAAATACAAAACCTCTACTTTATATTGTGATTCTCAGTGTTACAAGGTTAGTAACAAGGTTAATAGGACATTTCTTCCAACAAAAATAACTGACCATAAATCTATATTGATTTTTGTGTGTGTGTCTGTCTGTGTGTGTGTGCAGCTTAAGGACAGTTTAAGAACATTATCCTAAATTATGTAAAACAGACATCAAATATAAATATTATTTCAAACAGTCTCAGCAGTCTTTCTCCAATAACGTCACTGCTTCTAAATATGTCACTTTATGTTTGAATCTTAGTAGACCAGACCAAGTAAGATTGATGGAGTCATGTTAGCAGACAGACATGTTTATAAAATTTATACAAAGTCTGTGATAGGTCAGATTATTGAGATTAACTAACAATGACTAATGTATAATGAGAGTTTTGACAAATGTTAACAGCTGAAGTTAGACAGTTGCTTCCAGCTGTAGAAGTATGTTTTGAGTTTATTACATTAACTGCAACATCAGTTAGCAGCAGCAGTGACTTTTAAACACATTGCAAAAAGGCAAAAACTTAATCACTTGTAACAAATTATCCCAGACAGGTTTGATAAGAATCCAACAACAAATTACACTGTGTACTTTACTCACAGTCACAGCTTTTAAGCTGTCAGATCAATTTACTAAAGTTTATTACACATGTATATATGCCTTCCCATAACTTCATAAAGTACATGCCCACTCTAATTACCAAATTAACTTTAACAATAAAGCTGCCAAGTTAAGAAAAGTCTGACTTCAAGGATAACATATCACTTGCTGTACTGTCAGATCTTGCGCATTATACATAATATTCAGATACTGTTCCTGGTTCAGTCAACAAAGTGTGAATAAAGCTGTGAGAAACTTTAAAGTAACAGTGATCTTTAACTGAATGTCAGAAATGTCATGCACCCCACGCCCTAAAGAGCTATATACCAAAAATAATTTTTTGTTTCAACAGGACCAGTTGTAACGGTAAATATAAGATGTAATGTTGAGAAAAAGCAAACTGAACCTCTGTCAAATGCCACGGGCTGAGCGAAAACAATTGGCCTGTTAAGTGTGATGAGGACGGCCTCTTTGTCTGTGGAACCACTGATTTCCTCCTGCAGAGCATTCCGCAGACCGATCCGAGTTTGGAAGTATGCCACCTGGTGGAAATCTGAGCCAGCTTCTTCATACACCTTTAAAATGAAAGGGAGAAAAGGGATCCAATAGTGATCTAATATGGTTAAGCACAGGATGAACAGAACTTGGTAAGAAGTGAGGATTCTGTGTCTGTATCTTGAGTAAGACACGCTGCTCCAGAATACTTGGGGATTTCATTTGTACCTGGTGCTTGACAATCTGTCCAAGGGCCAGGTTGAGGTCAACTTGACATTTGCCGAAGAGTTTAAGGTAACTGCTGCTGCCTCCGGCCTGAGCCTTGCACTGGATTCTGTTGGATAGCTCGAGCTCAATCAGACCTGTCTCAAAGCGCACAGCCCGCATAGAGGGAGTGGTTGCGGTCATCTGGATTCCCTGTGAACACAAAGATAATAATAAAAATCTCCACAGAGAAACCTTTTACTGGTTTCATCCCTTCAAAACAACACAAAGCTTCTCCCAGAGAGAATTATTTTGCATTTTTGAAACAAACTGAACATGAGATACCTTGAACCTAAGGCTGAGAGAATAAAGCAGGATTTTGGGTTTGTCTGCATCTGTTGAGGTGTCATGCTCATTCCAGAGTGGGATGGGTTGTTCTCCTCCTGCAACAACAGAATGAACACAACTTATGAGGTGGCTGTGGCTCAGGAGGTAGAGCAGGTCATCTACTAATCGGAAGGTTGGTGGTTCGACTCTACATGCAAAGGCAAGATACTAACCCCAAGTTGCTCTTCAATGCATCTGGCGGAGTGTGAATGTGTGTGAATGTTAGATAGAAAGCACTTAAGCATAGAAAAAGTGCTTGTATGAATGGGTGTGAATAGGTGAATGTTGTATAAAGCGCTTTAAGTGCTCTGGGAGAGTAGAAAAGCGCTATATAAGAATCAGTCCATTTACTTTGGTTCACACAGAAGCTGGATAAAACATGCTATAGCGTGGCAATGTGGACTGGGTAGATGTGCAAGTCCTAATCTGCTGATGTTCCACTGCAGCTGTTCCTCCTTAATGTGAATACTTGCCTTATACTCAGCTAAAGGCTTCATCATTATTCTTTTCTCTAAAATGGCAAAAAACTACCACTCCTCTCTCTGTTGGGCAATTACATCGATCAAGCTTAGTGAGCTTAACAAATTACTATCAATAATGTTGTGGAAATAAACAAGGGTGGATTTGTGGCAGTGCATTGGGCATTGATTTTTGAGGAAAAACGATTTTTTCAGCAACTTAAGCAGCAGCTGTAGGCTACAGAATGCTGTAGGGAAAAGCCAGATGTTTGAGATTAGATTAACTTTATTGATCCAAGAGGAAAGCTGGGCTGTTGCAGTAGCACAGAAAAGGATATAGTATTAGAAAGCGTTCTGCAGTCATTTGTGAATCTCGTAAGTTTGTAAAAATAAAAAAAATAAAAAAACAGAAGATTTACAGTACAGTACCTGACACCTTCTGAATGACCTCATTGACTTCCTTCATGAAAACCTTCTGCAGAAAGACCAGGTGGTTGAGCAGGTCTGTGGTCAGGTTGTGCTCAAAAGAACCAATCTGTGCATTAGAGAGAACAGTGAACATAAAGGCCAGTTAATTAC
>VUQS01017994.1:1696-14864 GCA_015108495.1 Heterochromis multidens | reverse complement strand
GGGCAACGAGAAAAAAAAAAAAAAAAAAAAAGATTAAAAAGAAACAACAGTGATTTGAGGGCAGACATAAATCTGTCACATTTCTTCCCCCTTTCATGAAAAAAAAAAAAAAATGCACTTCTCTTTCCTTCTCATCTACTCTAAAGAGCAACCCAACCACAGGATAGTTAATGTGCAAGTGCTGGCTCTGGGTGTAGACCCAAAAATATGTAATTAATAAGTGTAGAGCCATGACATTGTAAAAAGACAAAAGCAGTATCTCACAGGAAAGTCCCATGTTTTTATATGAATGCCCCCAGCCTGCCAGCTTTTTAACTGCAGGGTCTAGACACCCTTTATCCACAGACAACCTTAAAATATAAAGCTGGGACTCTTGTTAAAAGAAGGAAACAACCAATAAACACATAGTTACAATGATGGGATGAAGCAAAAGAAGGTTCACTGCTCTCTCTTCCTGTCCATTTCTTTTTAAAATCACTCCTCGTCCTGTATTTTATTTCTGTACAGGGATCTTTTAATAGCAGGCTGACTTATAATCCTTTCATCTTTGGTTGATCCATTACCAGTGTCTCTACACTGTCTGCCTGTACTGTACCCTGGGGGCCTGCTAGCAGGTGTTAGCAGCACATGACGTTTTTTTATAGCCTCCGGTTAAATGGCCACATTTGGCGGCTATTTGTGCAAAGAGGAAAGGTAAGGTTCCTGTGACCCAAAGACTTTAGTTAAAGCTTTGTACATACAAGCCTGTTTAAAACAACCATTGCATTCTGGAGTTTTTACAACAATAACAAAGCCAAAATGGAGGGCATGGAGTCCATCTGAGCTCTGTTTTCCTTCTGTCAAAATTGCGATAGTCTCTATAGACACCTTATTAAAAGCAGCCTATTAGAGAACAAGAGCCACAAGGTCACTGGGTGCTTCTTGTGCAAACTACAGAAAGTCTGAATATTTAAGCATTTTCTAGTATACTGGACTGGTCTCACTTCCCTTCGGAGTCCACTGGATTAAATAGAGGAGCATAAGGAAGACACTGCTATGCAGGTGGGTGGTCGAGCTTAGCTTTACTGCGGTTCATGAGAATATGGTGGGAAGGCTCCTAGTGACTGACTGACTGACCCGCTGAAATGTATACACAGGCTGAAGTCTCCACATGTGTTGGCTTGCCTGTTTAGACATTCTAATTAATACTCCAAATGTGCAAAACAACAGATCTGGCTCACATGCTGGAGCCGAGGCTTGGCCAGTGCTCACAGACCTGTGTTTAAATGGTGGTGTGGGCTGCTTGTGAGTTTCACAATGTCTTTAATGTGCAATTTCAAACGCCAGGGGACCATAAATCATTTGGACTTGCTTTTAAAAAAAAAAAAAAAACACCTGCCTTGCAACTGTCAAAGCTCTAATGGCAGCAGTTACTATATAAATCACAGGGAACTGTAATTTCCAATATCTGAGAAATTATTACACTGAGCATCTGTCACTGAATGCTATTTTAATGACTGCTGCTGCACTTAGGACCCCGGCATAACCATTTCACCATCTTGGTCAATGCCGTTAAAGTGTCTCCTGAGTGATGTAGTGGTTGCTTGCTCTGTCACACTGGGTTTTCATCACGGCTCTTAAGAATATCCAGGGGTCTGGTGACCCCAGCACCCAACCCCCACAAACTCATTTTCTCTTTCCTTGTTTTCTTCCATTGTCTTCTTCATCTCCGCTTGTGAAAACAAGCAGAGATGGAGAAGAAAAGAGCCATCTGAGCAGCACCATAAATATTTTACAGGTCAAAAACACGAGTCAAAACTGACCATCACTTCAATTTAACTGTCCTTCAAAATGTTACATAATGATGATGAACTTGAAATTTATTGAAATTTTTAGCATGCACATTATAACAATTCTGAAGGTTAGCTAAAATATTCGCCACTGCTATCATTGTCAAAGACCTCTGCCACCCATACTGGGGTCACTCAGTCTCAAATCAACACAGACCTTCTGCCCAAGCGTCCCTGATTTGCATAAAAATGTTATGGTACAAAGTCTGAACATATCCAGCACTCCTGCAAAGTCACATATTTGAGCACACATTAATAAAAAACTTCACATTGCAACATAGCCAGTACTCAGACATTTTTTGATGTATCTGTCCCAAATTACAGATCCTGATTTATTTATTCATTTAATATTTTTTGAGATACTCATGTTCAAACACTGCCCCCGATTTCAATGTGCAAAAAACGGGAACCTGATAGCAATCCTTATATATGGCATAAAAGTTTTAGGCAAATCGGAGATGATTTAACAGAAAATGTTCTAAAAATCTGATGATTTGAGATGGAGAGACTCAGGAAACTCCAAAATTTTGTTCTATTTGAATTAGACTATCTGCTGATATTTTTTATTTTGTGGTACAACTTTTCATATTTGCTCCAACATGAAAGTTGAATGAAAATGGTATTTTCTTCATTTTTGTGACTAAGAATTTCAACTAGCCAATACTCAGATATTTCTTAATGTAGCTGTCCCAAATTACAGATTCTTAAATCATTTTGATGGTGAGAATAACCGTTAAAAAAAAAAAATCTCAGGCTTTTATCTTTAATAGTTTTTGAGATATTCATGTTCAAACATTGCCGCAGATTTCAATGTGTGAAAAAATGGTTTGAAAGTAGGTTGACAGACCATTTTTAAAAAAAAAATATATATCTGAAAAAATATTTTATATATGAAGCTAAAATTTCACAGTACTCATACACGTTCAAACTTTCTACCATAAAATGTTTATGCAAATTGGAAATAATAGAGCAGAAAATGTTCCCACTGGCCTCAAAGAAGCAGAGCACTAGTCTTTGGGTGATGCACGGCCATAACTGCTAATGGCCCAATTGTCTATCCTCGAAAAGGATGAGAAGGAGCAGTCAGGGATGGTCACCACCACCATTTTGCTGCTGGCACTCATAAAGCTCTCCTGGCTGAGAGTAATTTTTTCCAAACCCTTTTTAAAAATGCTAATTTTTCAGGACATTTTTCTATCTGTGCCAAAGAGGACATGAATCTGCATCACTGATTGTCCCCATCTTGTTTTCTGTTTTGTTTTGTTTTTTAGCTGCATATGGACCTGACTTACTCTAAATAGGGCAATAATTTACAAACTGAATACCAAGCTGTATTAAAGACCATAAGCACATAAGGAAAGTGTTTACTAGAGTCATATCAGCTGAGAAGTATAGTAGATTTATCATAGTCTTGTATACAATGCGACACGACTGTAACAGGAGTTGCCCCCTGTTGACCATCAGAAAGAATGCATTTTTCAGTCATTCCTGTATTGGCTTCACTTTTCTAACTCAAGAGTACATTCACTTCTTTTATACAATCCATGGTCAGGCACTACCTCAGCACAGCACTACCTCAGACAATCTAAAAATATTGTCTTTTTCATTTTTGCACTACCTAAGAGAATCTTAAAAGTGAAAATCCCTCAGGGTTGAACCAGGAAGGGCATCCAGCATAAAAACTCTGCCAAATCAAACATGAAGAGCTACCTGGTGTGGTGACCCCTTGTGAATAAGAGAGCAGCTGAAAGTAGCTTCTTCTTCTACCGAAGAGAATCGTAAAATATTTGTCATATATACAGCTTACAGTAATTAATTTCTGGTTATTTTTTTCCCTGTTGTATTGAACAGTATCGCGTATTGAGTATTTTCCTGGGCATCATATCAAGTTCTAGTATCATGGCAACCCTATTAGGCACAAAGAGGTGGACTGACTGCCAGACAGACCAACACTAGCATCTCAACAAACATGCCATTTGTGTGGCAAAAAAGACTGCTACATGTGCACGCAATTGTTTTCTACATAGGAGCAAGTATATAAAACTATGACACATGCAGCACAGATGCTTTTTGTTAACATTTTAATGAAGAATGGACAAAAAGTGCTTGTATAGGTTTCACAGCAGCAGGACACCAAGATGAAGGGCTGCTTATGCAACTAAGCTGTCAACCTAAAAGAGCTTCATTGACTTCTTCAGAGCCATTAAAAACATACCATTCCTGCCTTTGTCCTTGAGTGATATGACAGAAAACCTCAAAAGACAAGTGAACAGTCTGTCCAGTCCTGGGGTGCCTTTGTAGTTGACATACGTACTTAAATAATGAGCCACTCTCAAATGTGATTTAAGCTCTCTTGGCTTCCAAGTTGATCACCTCATTCATCTCTTGTATGAAGAATACAGCAACTATGCAACTGAACCACTACAGAACATGTGCATATCACACCATTGAAACCACAATGTTTATTCTATAATACCAAGACAATGTGTTTACTTGTCTCTGTTACTATGGCACTCAGTAAAATGATCATTTTATATTGGACAGAATACTAATTTCATTATGCATAACACCACAGGCAATTAAAAATGCACAAAACCTTTCACCAAATTTGTATACTTTAAACTTGTCAGTGAGCGTTTAAAAGGACAACAAAATGTTGCTCAGTTACCAAAAGTGTCATTCTATTGATGTGTACTGAATGGGTTTAAGTGTAGAATTCTTAGGATATTTCAAAAACTATGCAAATAAAACAAAACAACTACATTTGTAAAATAACCACTAGGTGTGGACACTGTGGTTTTTTTGTTGTCATTTAGGTGAACTGACCCTTTAACTCTTATTTACTGTTCCTAAAACAACTTAAATGGAACAATAAAATGTTACTCTACACTCATAGGCATGCGTGCCTCCCAGTAATGTAGGTCACCTTCTAAACTGGGTTTGCTTTTTCTTGTCACTGCTGTACAACTTTAGGAAGGCAGGGTAGTTGGGGGGTTATTCTCCCTCTTCTCCTCTTCACATAGTCCATGTTAAGAGACATGAAACTGCTGAAGGCCCGGAACAATAACCTCTTTTCTTGGTGCTCACAGGTTCCCCTCGTCTTTAGTTGCCGTCCCTTCCCTGGCAGCAGCTCCACCAAGACTTTCTTTTACATTTGACGCAAGCAGTGATGTGTAAATCCCACTTACATAAATTTTTCTCTAACCAGTGATAAAGATTTTTTTTTTTTCTTTGTAAAAAGCTGATTTGCTTCAGTACTTTGGTTGAACAACTATATGACTCAGTTCTTGTTTTTTTAATGGCTGGGTTCTGGTCTCAATCAAATGTGGGACATCTGGATCGCGTCTCCCTCCTTCTCCCTCTTGCAATCAGCAACACTGGAACTGTGCTCAACACAAGACCAAATGTGGGTGCAACATGTTAAAGTCCAACGATTTTTGAGAACATCTCTGACCCAGAGGACAGTGATCCCAAAAAGGTCAAATCATAAGCAGCGTTAAACAGTCCAATCATCTTCCACACCCTACTGTCAAACATTCTTAGAGGGCCAGATTCAAACTCTGGCCTGTGCCCAGCGTTGGCGTGTAACAGCTCAGAGGCCTTGACTGATTTTCCTAGAGTAAAATATTTTGGTCTTTCTAATAAAGGCAGCCATTATTATTATTTTAACCCACAGGTGGAAAGGAATAAAGTAATACTAACCAAGCTGCGAGGGTGAAATATTTTGAGATTCGTCTCTCACCAAAGTGAAGCTCTGGTTCTTGTAACACTTAAATTAACATTGACAATAGGAAAATGTTCTTGCTCAACTGTAGCCGTCGCTCTTAACAGCTTAACAAGCAGGATTTTCTGCTGGATAGTAACTGCCGTGTGTATTTAAGCTACCAAAATCTGGACTCATACTAGTTATAATATGCTGCAGTAGAGAATGAATGAGCATGTTGAGCCTGAGATGTTGATGAGAACTACAAAGATGAAGTTGAAAACAGCACAAAGACTCAAACGGTAAAAGCCAGGTAAGTGGCGTAAGTGCAATTACCATTTAACAGCAGAACATTGCAACTAAAACAACTCAAGGTTTTTATGTGCACACTATTATAGCTGACTTTGCTAATCCAGCTACACTTTGAGAAGCTGATCACATACCACCTAACTTATCACCACTAGCTGGTCTTTTCCGACACTTTAATCACCCTTTTTTTGTAAACTTTCAGAGCACGGCTGGTTGCTTTCCATCTCCCCACACATCATTTTGTTGTATGTCTGCAGCACACTGGGGCCTCAGCAGTCATTAACGTGTGCGGGGGGTGGGGTTTGCTAGAGTGTTTGGCCCCACTCAGGAAGACCTAGAGAGAAATGTTGGACTTTTGTGTCTTTGCAACAGCCACGCATGCCACAGGTTGTTGATGGATGCTGGTGTAAATAACCTGCTTGGTAGGACTGGAAATGTGTAGTGACTCCTAGTGAGTCTCTCCATCTCTTGTCTTGACATATTCACCCACTAAGTTGTCTGATCCTCCTCACAATGCTTCTCTCAGTGGTTTCTCTTTTTATGTCACATGTGGATGTGAAAGAGTTAGTGCTCAATGACATCAATTCCATACACGTGCCTCCACTGCGGACATGCATGAAAAAACAGAAGAACCAGTATTTTTGTCTGTCATGCTTGTTCAATAGAAGCATGGTTCAATATAACCACAGAACACTTAAGAGCCAGCCTCACTAACAGTCTGCTCCAGTGCAAAACCCTAAAAGGCAGTCAGTTTTGTGACTCAAAGCCATGGACATAGCTTTTAGTGCAGCTGGCCTTAATGCATAAGTAATAATAATTTGTAGGTTCTTTCCTGCAAAATTTTGGTAGAAAAGTGTTTAAATGAATGATGACTTCCTCAGCTGTACTGTCACGTTATTGTAACCCAAAACACTTCCCACTTGTGATTTTTTGTTTTTGAGTTTTTGCGGCGCTTTTCCTATTTCTGTTTTGTTTTATTCAACTTCTGTTGTGTTTTGTGTGCTTTTGCAGCATTTTTCTATTTGCTGGTGTTTTCTTAAGTTGCACCTTCAGGGCCACTGTACATCTTGTACTGGATATTACAACGGTATTACTAACCTCTTACATACCATATTAAAATGCAGACAGATCTCAACTGTGCTAGATGAATGCCTGAAACTTCTGCCTAACCACACCAGGGTCGTGAGAAGGCTGAAGCCTATCACTGCTGTCATATGGTAAGAGGTGGGGTACACCCAGGACAGATCCGTCTATCGCAGGTGTAAAAGTAAATATATGATAAAATATGAAAAGGCATAAGTCCTTTTTAATGTAAGTCAACAACTGGGGAAGTCTCATGGGGATTTCTGTTGACCTTGAAAATGCGGACCCTTTTAATCTCTAGTGTTACCCCTTCGATAATTTACTAAAAACCTCCCCCCCATCATCCCCACATGAAAAACAGACAGCTCAGTACAAAAAAAATAATTTTCACACATGCTCCCACAGTGCCTAGATCTGTTCAGCATGCTAACAGACAAATTTATTGACATCAATATTATTTCAAAATTAAAAAAGAAAAGAAAAAAAAAATCAGATCGTTGACTGAAATATTCTACTGATATCAACAAAGAGCATAATGTAAAGAGCTGATGAGCATGACTACGGACTTTTATCATGATTGTATTCTGTAGTAAAGAAGTACTACATTCATGTCTATTAGCAGCACTGCTGTTTACAGCAAAATCTCCCTCCTCACTCCCCCTCTTATATGTGTGGAATGTTAGTATGCATGTAAGATGCATTCCTGAACGTGTGTGTCCCAAGTATGCAATTATCATAACACAGAGGTTTGTTTTATTTTTTTTTTTGTTTTTCTTTTTCTGACTTGATGCGTAGTTACAAGACCATAACACACACAAATAATAATTTTATCACATTAGCCCTTGCTGTAATCGCAATTCCTCTGCACTTCCTGACTAACACAAATGGCCCTGGCAAAGCCCCAGATGAGGTTAGATTATCAGTTTATCATTTGCCACGCTCTGTGTCAACACGGTATTCTTCAATCATGAACATCTTGATTGAACAAAAATGATACAATGTGGCAAGGGCAGGAAGCAAAGTGGTTACAACCGTAGGGTATGACTGTCAAAAAATGTTGTGTGATTTACAGTCTGAGCTCTGTGAACACCTGAGTAAACCCAGTTGCTACCATAGGCAAAACAAAACAACTTAGGAGGACAACTAAGGCGATTTCTTCACCGACCAGCTATGCATGTGTTAACATGAAAAAACAAGTATCCATTGTGAGGTTTTTGTTCAACAATCACATATTTGAACATATGTCAGAATCAAGAAGCCAAAGCACCAGTCAAGACTACAGTAGCATCTATGCTACTGTGTGGTCTGGTCTGTGTGTGATTGTACTGTGCACTGATGCACTAGTGTGTGGCTCATGACAACCAAATCTGTGTTGCATGTGCAAAATTCAAACTCAACTGGGAAAAAATTATTTTAGTCAAACACAGCTAAGTATGCAAAAGCACACATCCATACAAACGGCTGTAAAAGATGCAGCGATTGTGCTTAGTAAATTCAGGCCACAAACCAAACAATGCAGTCAGTAATCAAAGGGAACAGATTCTGGTTTCCTTATTTTTTGTCATATATATACTTGTTGCAGTGACGGATGCCCACATTAAACATGGCCAAAGTTTCAAACAATGAGGTCAGTAGTAGGGATTCACCAAACCAACATTTTCCACTTCTGATCAAAAACAGATACATTGGCCTAAGATATTTTTGGAAGTATCAATTCATTAACAGTTTTAAATGAATAAGCTGTAATCTTCGCTGTGAGGAAATGATTGGGAATCATTCTTTATGTTTAAGGCAACATCAGGCTCAACTTAAACATTGCTTTCCCAACTGCTGCTGCTGCTTGGTGTAGTAGAGCCGTAGACTGGCACACTGACACACTGTCACCAATATCTAATCCAGCTTTTCGAATCTGACCAATAGCAAATTTAAACATCAGACTGGTGCACCGCTAGTCAGCAGTAAGTAAAAGTAATCTTTGTAAGCCAAACTCTCAGACTTCAGACACTCGAGTTCAGATTTTTTCTTCTTCTTCCTTTTCTGTTTATGAGGGGTAGCCAGCCTGATGAAAGCTACCTTAAAGGGAGAGGAATGAAAACAACTTGTTTCATATAGAGGATGAACTGAGGAGCTGAGCAAAGACCCAAATTAAAATAAATAAGGATTACTGGGTACTGTGAGTCATACAAGGCTACTCTGTAGAGTCCAAAAACACAAATACGGAGCTTATAGATACACTTTATCTTCTCTCTTTGAAACCACTCTATTTGGTTCCTGTTATGTTATGTATGTGTAATTATGGCTTTAGTAGGTTGTCTTTGATGGACACAGCAGTACTAGCAGACAACTAAAAGTAAACAACAACTACAACTAAATCAACTTGGCATATTTTACATTTTACAGGGGGAGGGTTTTGATGGCCTTCAAGGACATTAGAACTTTCCCTTCAAAAGTTTAAAATAAATGTAAACAAATATTGCATCTAATAAGAATAGTTTTCGTTGACAAAGCTGCTAGATCAAGAAAGGGCAAGCACATGAAGAAAGAAGAAAGCACATATTCTTTGATCCAAACTAATCCAAACTTGAGACATTTTAACAGGAGGATTTAAACACAGTCAACATGTGGAAACTCAAGTTCAATCAATGCTATTAAAATATGCACCTCATTCAGTTTTAAAGCAGTATTCATAATCAGAGTTGAATGACATATGAAAAATAAACTAACTCATTGTCAGCATGCCATTTATCTTGGGCTGTGCTTTTGATCACATGTTTTCATATACCTGCCTTATATTCTTGGACTATTCTAGCTATTAACACCCTGCCTACTAACTGCCTTCCCTGGAGATACTTCAAACAGTAAAAACCTCTCCAAGACTTGGTAACAATTCCACACAGAATACCACTTTGCATTAGATACTTGAATTTATGGTCTATAAGAAACTTAAATACAAGGCCTCAAGGCTGGCAGCTTACCAACTTTAATACGTCTGAGCTTTTAAATCCGAGTCATTTATTGTGGCTCCTTAGGTTTGGATAGACTGCTCAAAGTGTAATGCAGCTGGTAGAAATGGTGGTGACACTGACATTAAATAAAACTGTTGTGATGTTTTACCAATAAACATTCTTGTTAACATTGTTGAAATGTTACAAATGTTAAAGCCTTTTGTTGATCTTGACTGCTGGAGTTAGAATAAAAGACTAGCACTGACCTCACAGTCAATAAATATATTGGTGTTGGAGTAAAGAAGTCCTAACCAAACAAGACTAATTTTAGCTGAAGGCATGCGGGAACATGTTTGTAGAACAAGTTTTGGAAGTGAACAAGGCCGAATGTTTTGATACAAAACAAATGTAAGCTAGAGTAGAGTAAATATACTCTTTTTTTTTTCTTTTTTCTTTTTTTACACAGATATAATTCAATTTTGCAGACACTAAAACTGAGATAAGTAAAAGAGACAGAATAAATAACCAATGCTTGTGCAGCGCTGGCAAAAGGAAAAGAGCTGCAAAGAAGAGAAATGCTTTGCACAATCTTAGTATAGACAGCAAAAGGCGCACAAACACCTATCTTGTGCAGATGTACAATCCAAAAAATGGTGTTTGTTTGCAACGGAAAAAAATTTAACTGCAAGTTTGATCTGCAATGGTAAGGATGAACTTTTTTCTAAATGTAATAAAGTCTAAAGGCTGAATTTTACAGTAAAAATAGCTTTATTTATCTGCCTTATTCTACGAGAATTTCATAGTTAAAATCTGTAAATTTACTAACATAACAAAAACACAATTCATTCTTCTTGGGATAAGAAAGTCACAAATAATGTGTGTTTCTTCTTACTTTTCCTTCATTTTCTCATAATTTTATTTGTGTTCCCCCTGTCTGTGTGAGTTTGTTATTTGCCTCTCTTTCAGCTACTTCCTGTTTATTCTGATGATTATTTCCACATGTAGCTTTCTGGCTTTTTACTTCCTCCTTGTATCTTTAGGCACTTTGTTACTAGTAGGCTGTTGCAAAAACACGTAATTTGTTCCTATTTCTTTAGCTGCATCTACAAAAATGCTAAAGAAAATACAATTTAAGGCGATTCCCAAAAAGCTATAAGCTGAAAATGCACACCATGCCGAGATATTGCAAGTTTTCAATATGTCCAAAGAAGAAGTGACAGGCCTAAAAAACTATCTACAGCAGATGAACAGTATCTGAAAGTCATGACCTTAAGAAATAGGAAAAAAATCCAGCAAAGAACAATCAGTGGCAACTGACTGTATGGAGTCTTATGGAGGTTGTATGGTACACAATGAACCACCAATCATGGATTGGCCTCCCCAGAAACCCAGACCTCAACATTGAAGCAGTGTGGGATCATCTTGACAGAGAATGGAACAGAAGGCAGCCAACATCCAAAGATCTTTGAATGTCCTTCAAGAAGCCTGGAGAACTATTCCTGTAAACTAATTAAAGAAATTACAAGAAAGCTTGCCTACAAGAGTTCAGGCTGTGTTGAAGAATAAATGTAGTCATACCAAATATCGACTTTCAAGCTTGTTAGAATTGTACAAATTCTGTTTTTGCCTTATATACTGTATTTCCATGTATGTTTGCACATTTTTCAATAAATTGCTGCACCCATTTCCTTTTTTCCTAGCAAAATATAAAGAAATGAGGGGTGGCTCAAGACTTCTGCAAAGTACTGTGTACTGTATGTACAATTTATATAATAAGACAGACAGACCCCAGCATTTGTGATGTGAATATTTCAGATATTTCCTAACATTTGGTGTGTCTGTGTCAAGTACAGTCTACTTACTCTCTCTCTTTCTCAGAGAGTCTGTCAGTGATGGTGTCCTTGATAGAAGAGCGTGAACCCTTGTGGATCACCGGATACCTAAGAGGGATCTGCAGGAAGCATGAGATCATGAGGACCAGGTGTGCCGTGTAACCCAAGGCGACTGCTATGCTCCCATCATCCTTTGCTGCAGGACACAAAGTGAAAAAGATGCTCTACTAATCATGTATTTAAGGTTTGTTCAGAGATGACATGTTTTACTGGTAATTTTTCAGTGGGCCTTTAAGTTATCTATATTAATAATTCAATGAAAATTTAGTCAAAATGGCAGCATTTTATTATATCTAAAACCTCAAAGCATACAGTCAATGTCAGTGTTTGGAGTTTTACTTAATGGAAAAACAAATTGCATTTGCACCAACAATGTCTACATCTTATGACCCCAAAATACAGTGTATGAACATCCAACTAAAGATAGCTTGGTAACAAAGAATTCGCTGGAAGGAGAACAGCTGCATTCATTAGGGAAAGTGTTTTCAATACGTTGCAGTACGTGGCACAGCACACAGCACCAAAAAACACTGGCTGCACTGAGATTCCCAAATTCTCTCTGATGTGTGCTTAAGAAGCAAAAGCATCACGTACAACTATCCTCTCTGAGTTCAAATATCTGTTAGGCTGGAAAACTGGATGCCTTAGTGAACATTTGACGGACTGGGAAAGAAACTGCAAACCAACTCACTTTAAGCACGAGAAATTGTTTCAAGACAAAACACAAAGTGGTTTCACATTCTCAGAAGGACACTGCTTGAGGCTAAGACTTAAAATCACTGTGGTTTTTATCTTAATGCTTTGAAATAATACACTATGGCAACAGAGAGTGGTAGGCTCCTTGGCTCAAAATATGTGTTTTTCAACTTAACATAGAACCCCCTGGATTATATCATTGTCCTTCCTGTCTTTTTAGTCCGTAGGATTAAAGCCCATAGAGAGAACAGCTTCGTGACCTCTGGGAATATCAGGTCAACTGAAGGACACACAACTTTAAGTGACACATTTGGGTGCTAATGGAGACTGCAGATACCTTGTCAGGCTGAGCTGACAGGGAAAGCTTGGTAAACGTAAAACATAGATGGGGTTCAATGCCATACTGTTCCACACTGACCCTCAGGAGGATTAGGTCTCCAACTAACCCTAACCCTGGGCTCTAATGTGAAATTCCTCCTCTGCAGGCTTTTTCAAAGTGACTCTGACACACAATCAGACAGTTCTGGGCTTGTGAGGACCTCTAACTGGGGAAGACCTCACACAAATGAAAATTGGGGTAAAGAGAAATAGAATAAAGTGGAGGGGAGTCCATGCTTCTCCATCCTTTCTTACTGACAACACCACTGATCAATCATCTAAAAATGAGTGAGAGAAAAAAAAAAAAAGGGGGGGGGGGGGGGGAAAAGAGAA
>VUQS01017986.1:17873-28864 GCA_015108495.1 Heterochromis multidens | reverse complement strand
TCACTGGGACCCTCTGCAGCCTCAGGCTCATCACGATGAGTTTATGAAAGACTCCACAAAGCTGGGGGGCACAGGCCTTGAGGACACGGGGACTCACCCCGTCTGGTCCTGCAGACTTGCCTGAGTGGAGTCTTCTCAGTTGTCTCTGAACCTGGTCGTAAGTGAAAGTGACAGGTGGGAGAGGGGTGTCAGGTCTTTCACAGGAGGCTATGGTACGAGAGAGAGAGTGGTGTGGCTGTGGATTGCAGGCTGACTGCAGATAAGTCAGTAGGGGGATGAGCATTAACTGCAGAGTCGAATCTGTTGAAGAACACATTCAACTCGTTGGCTCTGTCCTCACCACCCTCAGCTCCTCTGCTGTTGGATGGCCTGAATCCAGTGATGGTCTTCATGCCGCTCCATACCTCTCTCATGCTGTTCTGCTGGAGTTTCCACTCCATAAATGTGTATTAGCTGACTGTTGCTTAACAGAGAAATTAAGACAGTCCATCTACTGGGCACTAATGAGCAGCTTTACACAGAACCGAGACCTAAAGGAGTCTTTGTTTATGCCGCGGTAATTCAGAGAAAGGGTGCAAATGACAAAAGGATAAACAATCTCAAATTGCATACCAAGTCTGGAGAAATCTGATTAATGGTCTTAACAAGCATTGCAAGGAGACTATAACTCTCCACTCACCCAGAAACTCAGCGCAAATGAGGGAGTCAAGAGTAAGAGTGACCTTTTCAAATATTCTTGTTCTTAATGGCTCATGCTGAAATGCTAAAATTCATCCCTATACTTTGGCTGCTTTTAAGACAGGAATATTAACCATCTCATCAGATTAAACCAAGAGGGCAGAGCCAAATTCTTTCATGTTCAGTGAAAGATGTCAAAACACAAGCACCTGCATCCATTTCAGAACAACAGCTTTTATTGATTAGAGTGTCTCATCTTTATATGTCTTTATATATGACTAAATGTTATTCCCCAGTATTTCAGTGCAGTAAAACAGTCAACACTATGTCAGGCTTTGAAGGACTGTCTGTGTGTTTGAAAGGCAAAGAAATTGGAGATTAGATTCTTTTGATCCAGTCTCTCAACTCTTTATCTGCTAACCCTGCCCTCTGGTGGTGTAAATTAAACTTCACTCTTTACAGAGAATGCTTTTCTTCCCCTGTGAATGCATATATTGTTGCAACAAGCTCCTGGTTCATGTAATTCCCCTAAGAAAGCAATGAATAAATCAAAGATTAGACTATAGAACAGAGTGACATTAACCTCACTGATGCAGCTGAGCGATCAGTTTCCTCACCTGCTTTTTATTAGCTTGTGTGAAACCTCTACCTGCTCCTGGTGATGGTTACAAAGCAAAATCTAAAGCCTGAACAATGCTTCTGGAGAAAAACACTGTCCTTATACATTATTAGTGCAGCTGCACGCTACAGATATGATTTACCTGCAAAGTTTACAGACATGAGAAAGGAAGAATATCAGAAACATACTTTCATAATACAGTTGGTACAACACAAAAATTATCTACTAAAATACCTTTTATAGGAGACCATTATAAGCTTTGTAAGACCAGAGCACACGACTATGGTTTTCCTAATTAACTGTACATAAAAGATGGACATAGCGGCCATGATGTCACTCATTGATTTGAGGATCCTAGTTTTGAAGCCTTGAGTTTTGCATCATGGAGTCTTTCATAAAAACGTTCACAACAAGCGAACCTCGGTCTCTGTGGTTCCTTTATAATAACAAATAATTAATGAATGTGCTTATTTTTGCCACAAAACTGAACATTTTTTAATGCCATTGTATAGATTCTTTAAGTCCTCAATTATCTGATATTTTATAATTATTTATCTATTTGGCACAGGCAAGAAAATAATGTTTCCTGCAGCATTTAAATATTTATTTTATTGGCAAATTTCAGACAGCTGAACCAGCTAAAAACAAAACAGTGACATTTTATAACCTCATGCAATGTGAACATGTGACCAAACAGCTGCCTATTCATCCAGCAGACATGGAGCTGAATTATTATTCATTTGGATTTGTGTTTTTGGCAACGCCACTGTGTACCCAATACTCACTCACATTTTACCTCTGTTTTGCAGCAAATTCGATAAACTGTGTTTTTCTCAGGAGTTACTGACAAGCAAAATGGTACTTGCATGGGCTAGTTGCGAAGTGTCGGGCATGTGGCATCGAGTTTTTATCTGAGCTTTTCTGCTGAAAACAGCTGCTGTTTTGTTGACCAAGTTTCAGGACAGAAAACTAATGAGCTAAAATAACCCAAAAAACTGAAAAGATGAGTGAAACTAAGTCTGGTGATAATTCTCTGTTAGTTTGTCTCCAGAACTTTTTTTTCTACAGTTGTGCAAATACAACACATGCCAGTTTTCTTTTACTTAGAGCCAACTACCTTTATTTGCTTCACTGCAATGCTTGTAAATGAGAGCAGTGTGGGAATGCTTAACATCAAAACTGAGCGCTTTAGACCTTCTGGTTCAATGCCTGGCGGTGTTTTGGAGTTTCCTGCTTTTCATCATGGATGTTAACAAGGGCATTCTTTTGAGAGGTAATTCAGGTTCCGACAATCAATAATAAACAAATTCATCTTTGGAGGGAGGATAGACCATATCACACCATATTGTGCTATTCACACATTTGGCTCCTGCTCAGATCTTTGGCTTTCCCTCTTAATTTTGTGGGAATGATCAGAATTTCAGAATCAGAATCTCCATCAGGATGTGAATTTTAAACATTAATCACTCCTTGCTTACTGACTTTCATTTCCATTAAAAGCCTCATGACAAGCAGTGGGCTTCACAAACAAATGACAGATAATGACTGCCTCTTAATGTCCTTCATGACTGTCTTGTTTTTCTCTGCCTCCTCCCACTCCATAAACAACAGTCAACATACTGTTTTCTCAGTATTGCTAAGTGGTTGATTTGTACTCATCCACCTTACACTAAAATTACACGTCATTTCATCCAATTATATGTATTTTATGTATCACCTCTCTGTTGCTTGGACAGTCTGTGCCTCCTCCTTGCTTGCAAGGATTAGTTACCGTGTCGTGGTGGATACTGCATGAATCATGTTTGCCATTTTTCATATAAATTGTAATCATTGACAAGGGTATGTGATACTTTGCTTTCTTGAATTAAAAATAAGGCCCTTATCCTTTCCTTAAAACACAAGTCTGGCATTTTGAGTTTCTTTTACTGTCTGAAAATCCCTGGATGACACCAAAACCCACACAAACGGTGCTCTGTTGAGTATTTACGACAGCAGGATGGCGTATGAGGACTCAAAATAAATACAGTGGCGTTGTTTGTTGTGAAGGAAGAACATCACCCAGTGTAATAAAAAGACTCATTTATGTGCTTAGTTTATGTACAACAAAATAAGAATAAGCTTTTGTCAGCAGTGAATCATGTTGGGCTTATCCACTATGCATTGTTTCCACTGGTGTCCAGAGCTGGGTTGTGGGTAAACACGTTGTTGCTGTTTCTGGTTGTATTACTGAAAGGAAGGAATTAATATAGCCAAATGTTCTCCACTACTTAAGAGCTTTTCTCTGCCCAGGTTCTGAATGCAGGTTTGAATTTGGGGGATGAGTGCAAATGAGGAGGAGTGATACATGAAAAGCTACACAGAATGTTACCTGTCCCTAAAGGCCGTGCCAGTCTCAGTTAAATTCCAGTGGAAGAATGACATGAATGCAGGCAGTGGCTACAACAAAGGGACAAAATCTATAATATAATTTAAAAACTCACTGTGTGCTTTGGAAGTTTTTTGTTTGTTGATTATATGAAAACTTTCTTTCCTGTCTTTCCCATGCCTCCTTCACACTGACCCACTGCAAAGAGAATGACATGTTAATATGACATTAACACGTCATTGGTGACAACCCTAACCCTATGTTTTGGAGTCAAACAAAAAAGTATTTTTGGTGAAAAAATTAAAAGAATTCTTTATTTGTATCAGTTAGGATGATTATTGTCTTTCTCCTTTGATCACCAAGACTCAGGAGAACAAAAATTACACATTGTGATAGCATAGCGTTAGAGTTAGGCTTATCACTAAGGATGACTTAGACCTCAGAACACAGATTTTACAATGTCATTGCTAGACTTAAAGTCTACAGCCCTGCAAACGGCTCTGTGATGGTGTTCTTGACAACACTGGCCACTTCATTAGGTACACCTGTTCAACTACTTGATATTGCAAATATCAAATCAGCCAATCACATGGCAGCAACTGAAAGCATTTAGGTATGTAGACATGATCAAGATGACCTGCTGAAGTTCAAACGGAGCATCAGAATGGAGACGAAAGCTGATTTAAGTGACTTTGAATGTGGCATGGTTGTTGGTGCCAGGTGGGCTGGTCTGAGTATTTCACAAACTGCTGATCTACTGGGATTTTCCTACACAGCCATCTCTAGTGTTTACAGAGAATGGTCCAAAAAAGAGAAAATATCCAGTCATACTCTTTTGATGACCAGCTTCAGTTTAGGAAGCCAACATATGACTGAGGGGTACACTGACAAAATGTTAGTGTTTGTATTATGTCTGCTCAGTTGATGTTGGTTTATGTCTCTACATTTTTAACAACTTAAACATTAGTGAATTGCCAATGAGTAGATTAATGGATGGTGTTACCTGTAGGATGACATTTAAGATATGCAGCTGACTTCCTAATCACCAGAGAAGACAGTTATGTCTCTGAACAAAGGCAGACTGATCATCTAACACTTTTATTCCAGAGCCATATTACTTCCATGACTAAAAGTCCTCCACACTGTCCTTTTACTGGAAAAGTTAAAGTAACTGCAAACTGTGGCTTTGTCAGTGAATAAACCATTGAAAGGAAATGACTGCCTGAACTTCAACTCTGCTTTAAATATTCTTGGAGCTTCACCTTCTTCCTGAGTTGCCCATTCAAGGGATTGCTTGGTAATTTGGGTCTCGAGGGCTAGTTTGGCATTTCTTCATCTCCAGCGGTCAGGCCCTGCTTGGCAATTCTGCCTTGCTGCCATCTGCCCTTTAAGTCACACAGATAATGTGAGGAACTTTTGGAAAACTGATGCCATGTAATGTATCTTAATGCTAAAGCGTCTTGGTTACAGGAAATTCATATATATCATCATGCGAATATGCTTAGATAACATCACCAGTATCATCCTAATTTCATGCAGAGACAGCTAGAGCCCCAATCTTACAGCACTTAATATTTCTATGGCATCTTACTTTTAGTACAGCCAAATTAGTTCAATTTATTTTCCCTGGCAGATCATTAATCTCCCTGCAGAAACTGTGATAAAAGCTATGACGGTAGTGGATTAAAGGGAGAGTCAGAGACGAAGAGCTGTTGAACTTCAGAGACAGTTTATTTAAACTTGAATTCATTTACAGCAGTTCCACTGGGGAGGAAAAGGGTTTGAATGACATCCTAGCCACATTAAAACCTATGGTCCTATCTACTGTATGTACAGGGAGGAGGATGCAGCTCGACAGTGCAGAAGGCACAGAGTTGGCTTAATATTTGCCTGTAAGCGCTGCTAACATGACAAAAAGGATGACAGAGAGGAGTAAGGGCAGCCTTATAATGGAGACATGTTTTGATTTATAGCAAAGAACACTGGTATGATAGCCTGAAACTGCCAAAATAAAAAATAAATACAATGACATTAACTACACCAAACATTAAAATGAATGTAGGCATCAATTACTTAAACACGGCAATTAATTGTTTTAATTTTGCTACCTTTTTTTTATCCTTTGAATTAATTTTGTTTGTTGCTTTCCCATTTAATTTCTTTATTTTTAGGTTTATGTATTATTTTGAGTTTTCATTTACCACCTCTTTTCTTTATAATTTACTTCTAAATAATTTTATAGTTATATAGAAGTACTCACCAGCCGGTCAGGAAATACATTTTTCCCTGTGGTTTTCAACCTGTGGTATGACTGTATGACTGTGTAAGCCTGTATGACTGAGACCTTAGATAGCCCAACTGAAAATAATAGTGAAGCAGAATTGCTCACTTTTTTCATGTGGACTCTATGACAGTGTGGTAAATACATAATAATTTAATTAAATTGTATATAAATTTTTGGTGCATTTAATGACATATTATTGAACAATTTATTCAAAGAGCTATTTTTTTTGGCAGTTTCAGCCCTCCATACACAGTGACATGGTGCAACATAGGAGAATATGGCTCCACTGTTTTTATTGTCATTAGTGATATAGTGGAGTATTTTGAAAACTACAACAGCAAGCATCTGCTCCTTTAAAATCCTTTAAATGTACATTTCACAAGCGTTAACATTTGCTTTTGTTTTCCGGTGTGATTTACAATATGTGATATATGAAGCAAAGACAATGTTAAGGCATTTTTGCAGTCAGAGATGCAAATCTAACCCAAAGAATAAAACCGGAAATCGCACAAAGAGGGATATGAAGCAGGTAAATGCAAGTGATACATGTTAAGACAGCTTCGTTCACAACTTCAAGTTCCTTAAACTCGCATACTCCCCGCCACTCATGCTACCATCCACCCCCCAACAGGCCAATAAGAGCTGCCAGATCTTCCAAAAGAAGAAGAAAAAAAAAAAAGTTGGAGCACAAGAGATAGATGAGAGAAAGCAACAGATCCATGCTCGTCATCTGAACAATAGAATTAGGAAGACTTTTACTAGCATCATTTAGTGTGGGGGGGAAAGGTATCACAGCCATTACAACCAAAGCCAAACAGTCATTCACCAACATACACACTGAAAACGCAAACTTTAAGTACAGCGTTTCATACAACATGACAGGAGATTCATTTTTGCCACAAAAAGAGAAACCTTATAATATATGAATACCAATCAAAACAAAAACCACAATTCAAGTAAAGCCTCTCAAACAGGAAAAAAAAAAACAAAAAAACATTTTGAATCACTTGGAATTCTTGCATCTCAGATTTAGATTACGTTGCTTATAAAAAAAGTACATTCAACAGGTACATCAATTATGGAGCAAATTATAGCAGAGGTAAGTTTAAATGTATCAGTAATTGCTATTGAAAAGGAAAAAAAAAATACATAAACATTACAAACAGACAATCTCTACTTCTCTTCCGTTAAGACAGTGGAAAGGTTTTTACACAATCCTCTGGGCACAGACTGCTTTTAGACAAGCTCAGACCAATGTAACAATCCAACAGAAATATAGCACTGTCTTTTTTTTTTATTGCAGATCTAATATGTGCCGCTGTACTGCTCTCAGAAAGAGAGATTCAGCCCAACACAAACTGAGCGACGACAGATGGAAAAGTTCTGCAGGTGGAAGTCGGGGGAGATGGCTCGTTTTATTTCTCTGCAGGTATCTTTTCAAAAATCAGATGCTTGAAATGAAATTTCAAAGAATTGCAGTCTACAGCTACATTTCTTTATCCCAAACTCACTCACATGCTTTCACACACAAAGTGAGCTTTTGCACAGTTTTATTTCATTCAAAATAATACAAATGTTAGCATTTAATAATTAATATATAATAAATTGATAAATATAATTATATGATCGTATTTTCACTACTGCTCAAAAGTTCGGGGTTGCTTACAAATATCCTTGTTTTTGAAAAAAAAAAGTTAATTTTTATTTAACTACTATAAATTAAATTGATGAGAACTGTGACAGTTCCGGTATTCTGATGGCATAATGTGTTCCCTAATGAAGGTTTATTGTGGTAAAAGGCTGACTGTGATTAAAGAAGCAACACATTTGGCTAGTCGAGTGATTTGAGTATCTCGAAATGCCCCTCAAAAAACAGAACTTTTTTTCTCTAACTCGCCAGTGTTCTTGTTTTAAGAAATTTCATGTGGCAAAGAGCCACAAACCTGAAGATTTAATACAATGGTGTTTACTACTCCCTTCAGAAAGCAGCACCATCTCACTCTTACAAAAAACAAAGTCAATCATTTAATGAAACGGCCACTTCAGGGCTTGTGAGGCAACTCTTAAACTAGACACTCTGATGTACTCCTGTTACTTAGCTGTGGACCAGTGCCTCCTATGTCTCTCTGTTCTGGTTGGAGCCATTTTAAGCTGTCCTCTAGAGGGAGCAGTACGCACTGTTGTATGAAATCTTCTGTTATTTGGCAACTCCTCCCATGGAATAGCCTACATTTCTTAGAACAAAGATACTCCAAGAAGGAAACTCTTTTTGTTTTCACTCTGATTCTATTAGGAGATTGCTGTGAAATTGACTGCTAAAGCTCCAGTCTCGCACCGGTCAGTGATCCCCTGGTAACTACTGGTCACTAGGGAAAAATATGTATCCTACTGGTTGGCAAGTGGTTGCCTGAAGTTGCTTGTCATTAGGTGAAACCAATCTACGGTATACGGTGCTGCAGCAAAAAACATCATTGCTAGCAGATTGCCACGGTCGTCCGTAGTTTGCAGGGAAGACGCCGACTTGTCTGCATCTACTCGCCGAGCGGTAGTGAAACTTGGAAAAGTGCGACACAAACTGGAAACAGAGACCATCCATCTTCAAAGTAAAAGTTGTACCTTGTGAAACGCTTGGGCTTCAGCGGTAAGGTACAACTTTTACACTGTTTTCCAGTTTGCGTCACACTTTTTCAAATTTAACTACCGCTTGGTGGTTAGCTGGCAAGTGTTTGCTGACAAGTCCGCCTCTTTCATGCAAACTACGGGCAACCATGGCAATCTGCTAGGTTTTTGGTGCAGCACTCCCTTTGCGACCGATTTCACCTAGCATCAGCCAGCAACCTCCTGAAGCCACTCACCAACTGGTCAGGGAGTACAAATTTTTTGGTCTCTAGGCCTGTGTGACTGATGTCGTACATAAACGAAAAAGGATTTTCTAAACATCAAACTAGCCTTTTGGCATGACAAACTTGCACTTGGTAATACACGGAGTCACAAGAGCACAGGAGTAATGGTTGTTGAAAATGGGCTTCTGAACACCTTTATGGATATATTTAACATTAAATGATTAATAATTATAATTTCATGTTAAAGTAGAAGAAAACTTGTACTTTTCTATAAAAAAAAACAAGGATGGTTCTATAAACATCTGAGCAGCAGCATAATTGTACTTATTTTTTCATGGAGGCCAATTAGTTTATTTACATGTGATCTTGTTTAAAATAAAAAGAAATAATCACAGGAGCAAATAAAATGTGCAAGACATCTAAAGGTGCACTAGGTATGGAAACACTAGAACATGTGCAACTCATATAATTTATAATTTCAATAAGGTGAAGTAACTAAAGTGTCTAAAATAAAGTAATTCAAGGGTTACTTGACATTTACAATAATAGGACAAAGATCACAAGCTTGACTTCAAACCACAGGCTCATCATACCATAAGAAACAAAAACTGACGTCTGACTGTGGAAGAAGGGGCCGGCGAGTTAATGTGGGAAAAGGGAGAAAAGTCAAGTCCCACACCTATTTTCAAGCAAGCAAGTCCACCGTAGGTAAGGCAAGATCAAATGTTCTGTATCTTCCAGGTGCAATAGAGAGGACTAGAATAAACATCAAAACTGCTGCACAGCGACTGGCAGCAAATAAAATTCAAGAGGCAGGTGAGTGAGGAAGCAACTAATGAAGGAAGACATAAGGGAAGAAAGAAAATGTGAAAAATTAACAAACCACAGAAGTTCTACTAATTTTTAACTGCCAATAAAAAGCAGTTAGTAAAAGGATACAATATGTGACAATGGGACTTATTAAGTTTACTGTTGGTACTGTTCACATATTAATGTGCACAGAGGAATCACCTAAAGTCTTTACTCCATGTTTCAAATCGCCGTCAGGCAGAGTATGGTTTAGTGCTCAGTTGAATAAACTATGTGATATCTGAGTGGGTTGTAAAAGGGCAAAATTCTGACTAGACTTTTAATTACACCACTGATGGTGCAGAGAAAAGTGCTACTTCATTCTATTTCCCGCTTAAGCCGCAAAGGCGAGTGCACACTGAGGATTTAATCATTATTTACGTACGTTTTTGTTTCCCACATTGTTTGAAGTGATTAATCATACTTCGTCATCAAGGCGACAAAAACACTTTGCTTACAATCGACTTTAAGATATCTAAACATTTACAGCTTTGATAAAATACTTTTCTGTCTATCATGCTTGATAATGTGAGACCAAATCACTACCAGAAAAATGTAGCTCTTGGATGTGGCCGCCTGCTTTGTTTATGTACTGCATGTCTGGACATGGCACAAGGGGGCTCAGGCAAAAATCATAAGAATTAACAAAAAGGAAAAACAGGATCTGCACAGAATATCAGAGTTCCTAGAAATATTTACACCACAGATACAGGCACTTGTATATCTTTGGTTGGAGAAACCCAACATTGCAAGAGTAATGCATTCACAGAGCTTTTGTGTCCCTTATTGTATCTCCAGGGTCCACTAGGCAACTGGTAAGTTTTTTTGTTTTTTTAGATTTCTTCTCTTTCTTTAAGTTTGTCCATGTTACAGGTAAGTCCTGCCATTCTCTGATGTCTTTTTAACCCTCTGACAACGCCACCTGCAACAAAAGAAATGGAATTCAATTACAATAATTACATAAATTTATCGTACCAAAATCTCTTGATATGGCAAGAAGCAGAGAAATCGTGAGTGCAGGATGACAAGATTCTACAGAGCTTGATTAGACAGACAAATTTTGAAAGCTTTTTTTTTTTTTTTTTTTTTTTTTTTTTTTATTTTTTTTTTTTTTTTTTTTTTTTTTTTTTTTTTTTTTTTTGGGGGGGGGGGCATTTTTCAGAGAATATGAATGATAATACAAAAACTTTTCTTTCACTCATGGTTAGTGGTTGGGTGAAGCCATTTGTTATCAAACAATTGCTTTTGTCTCTTGATGCATGCTCAATAATCCAGGTAAAAGAATCCCAAAAAGTTGAATCTGTTCATCTGGACGTGGCGTTTTTTAGTGGGAGAAACGTTTCGTTTACCAAC